>OX030957.1:3303300-3418300 GCA_943735955.1 Piscicola geometra | reverse complement strand
TTTCTCATATACGTTCGCTATTCCATTATTCGTCTGCCATCATCAAAACGACACTTAAATCTTTCTGCACTTTTCGAACTTGAGTTGAGACCCTTGTGAAAGTGAATCCTTTCTTTAAAAATACCAGTCCCCATTCTGAGTGCCTTCCCACGTATCAAGTTTCTCTTCATCTGTGCAGGGATGCATCGTTTTATTTGCCAGCATAAGATGTATGGAGGCTGTTTAGTTTGACTTTTCCATATATATAAGAGTGTGTGGAAATGGAAGAAGGTTTGATGCTATGAGAATCTGATAAGGGATAGATTATTTAATTATTTTAAAATAATTTTTGGAAATGCAAAGGTTTTGGTCCACGTTAAAAAATTTCTTGCCTTGCATCCTTGAAGAAGGTTTTCTAAATTTTGCATACGTAACTTCAAAGTTTTTAGACTGCAATCTATTTATCTGCAAACTTATTAAGTCAACTTATGAATGAAATCTGATCATCACCACCACCATCAATTAGTCAATCAATCGATAAATTAAATATATTTACATAGCGCTTTGGGATAAATTCATCTCCACTCACCCTCCTCTTTCACCCTCTTCACCCACCCTCCTCTCCCCCTCCACACAAGGCGATGCGATGAAGGCGAAGGCGCTGTACGACAACTGCTCCGATGACCTTGAGGAGCTGACCTTCCTCAAGAATGACGTCATGGAGGTCATCGAGCAAGACTACGACGGCATGGAAGGGTGGTGGTTGTGCAAGCTGAATGGAAAGACTGGCATTGCTCCTGGAAACCGTCTGATGATCATCACTGTTAGATTAGCTGCATTGCTCTTTGAATTTAGAAATCAAATCTTGAAAAATATATTCTGTACTTCCTAAAGACCCCATCTTAGAAGAGAGTAATTCTAAATCGGTTTATTCTGTCCCCCAAAGGTGGTGGACGACTCGAAAGATTACGACACTCCGAAGGCCTTGCTGAACGACAGAAAGTCTCGAAACGACGACTACGACACACCTGCCTCCAAGTCTGCTCTCAACACGCCATCATCGGAATCCTCCTCCTCTGACAAGCGGTCTTCCAGCAACAGCAACAAGTCGACCGAATCAGTGAGAAGCCACTCAAACCTCCTGAACGAATCTTCATTCTCAAAGCTCTTTGTTTCGTTCAAGAAGGCGCACAAGAACACCAAAGTGCCAGGGGAGCAGATCATGCAGATGGTCGACAAGTGGAGTAGCTGTCCGAACTCGAGCAAGTTGCAGTTGGTGATCAAAACGATGTGCGTCAACATGTGGAAGCAATTGCAAGAGTACTTGTCGGAGAGTTCCAAGTTGTTCGCCTCTCTGAAGCCTCTGGCCAGTCCTGAAGCGGTCGTCAGTATTAAGAAAACGAAGGAACTGAGTCGAGATATGGAGGATGTTTTGCAAAGTTTAAGTCGGCCAAATCTTGACCAAGGTAACTTTCAAAAGTCGTTGAAACAACTGAAAGAAATATTGAAGCCTCTACTCGAAAGTATGAGTCTCATCGAAAAGTTTTATGATAATGTTGACAGCGAAAAACTTTGGTTGAAAGTGGTTGATGAAGAGGCAGGCTCTCGCAAAAAGCACCAGTCAACGCTGTCCTTCTCGAGTGTCGACTACGACCTACCACGAAACTCCAAAGTCAACGACCTCACAGACGTCTCGAAAGATTCAGCAGAACGAGGCCGAAAAAGTGACCTTCAAAGTCAAATGAAGAAACTGCGAATAGAACAACTGAACAAGAGTTCAAACTTCACAGACTACGATCGGCCGAAAAGCATCGACAACCTTGACCAAGCGACCACTGCAGCCCCCTCCACCACCGACTACGACATGCCACGAAACAGCGTCGATGAGGTTTCAGTCAAAAAAGATTTTCCGCACAGACCTCAAAGTTTGGACGCTTTAGATTACGACAGCCCAGCGAGTTCCCGTCAGGTGCCTTCGATCAAAAACACAAAAGCACCTTCTGAGCAGACCAGAGCTGCCTCCGACTACATCGCCAATCCAGACTACGACGTTCCAGCGAGCGAAAACACCAGAAAGTCGATGGAACAACTGCTTGGTAGGCCAAATAAGCAGGCGTTTGAAGACAAATTCAATCTGCCTCAGAAAACCTTCAACAAAGAATCACGAGCTGCGTCAACTCTTGACCCTTCAGATTACGACTATCCTTCCGCCTCCCAACTCGACATTACCGACATCAACAACAACATCAAACCATCGCAGTATAGCAACAACATCAGTATTAACGATCTTAATTCTCAGTACCAAACCACCTACGACATCCCACCCAAGAAAGCTAGTGACTTTCAAGAAACAAAAACCAAACGACAACTACCAAACTTCGACAAAGCCGAAACAAACCTTCTCCAATTCTACACACCACACTTGAACTCTCAACTCAAAATTGTTTCGAGACATCTCGACTTGATGCTTGAGCAAGTGGAAGATTCGCGCTTAGAAGTGAAGGAGTTGGCACAGCAAGTCAGGTACCTGGCGATCTCCTCCCACAAGTTTGTCTTCGTCGTTGACTTTCTGACCAGACAACTTGCTGGTCATAAGTTATTTTGTCGAGAAATAACTTTAATCTGCAACAAAATAGTCGATCACTTGAAAACAATTGCTTCTTCTACCAAGCAAGGCGACGAAAGCAATGTTCGAATGTCTCAGGTTGGCAAAATCAAACAATCGCTAGGAGATTTGAAAGGCAGCGTTGAGAGCGCTGAAGAGATTCTTCAATCATGGCAGTTTTAAATGGTGAAAGCGCTTTAATTTAATATTTAATCAAATTTTTAATTAATTATTTCATGTTTAATAAACGAAACGAGTTTATTAAAAGGGTCTTGATAAAGAAAAATTAATTATTTTCAAGCAACTCCTCGTTAGCCCAGATTTACCAGTAACATAAATTAAATTTTAAAAATTCTTTATAGTATTTCCAAACTTGAAACTTTTAACTAAAAAATTCAATCAATAATAAGACATTTATTCAAAATGATTCGGAAACAAGAACCTGGGTCCATGATTTACAAATTAAATTTTCATGATCACAATTATGACCTAATAAAGAAATTCCAATATAAAAAAAGTGCAGTGAACTAAAAAAACCTTCTCGCATATATATAACAACCCATCATTGCAAAATAGGGCTCATGCCACTGAAAACATGATTTTCTAACCGCTCTAAGTGCTTTTAAATTAATAAAAAGCGCTATATAAATCCATTTATTTAATTGATTCATTGTTTGAATAATCCTACTTTTTCTTATCGTATTTATAAACACCACATCCCGACTTCACTCCAAGCTTTCCCTCTTGCACAAGACTGTTGATCAGGGTACTCTGCTGAAACAACTGGTTGCTTGGCTCCTTTTTCTGCCAACCTATCATGGTTTATTAAAAAATAATTTAAATTAAATTATTAAATGATATGGAATAAAATAAATTTTACAATTACAGAAATGAAAAATAAATCGAAAAAAGATTCACTAATATTTGAGAAAAAAACTTAAACACGACTAAAATGTCTATAATTATGAAATGATCATTTACAAAATAATTAATTATTCAAAAATTAGTTATGCGAGACTAATTGGGACAAAAAGTGACACCCAGCCACCTTCGATGATGTACTTGCAGGTGTCGAGGCCAGTGTAGTCGAGCAGTTCGAATGGTCCCATCGGGTGGCCGAGGCCCAGCTTCATCGCTGTGTCTATGTCCTCCATGCTGGCGTCTCCTGTGGCCGTTGTGGTTGTGGTTGGTGTGATGGTAATGATTCTGGAAATAATAATGATTCGGAAAGGGCTCAAATACAAGTGAGAAGTTAGAGTTGACGACTCTAAAAAACATTTAATTTATTTTAATTATTTAAAAAAATATTTTTTAATTAGTAACCTCTCTCGTACATCCTGACGGCCTCCATCAGGAAGGGCAGCAGCAGACGATTGACAATGAAGCCTGGAGTGTCCTGTGAGCGTTTGAGTAGGCTCAGAAACATGAATAACTAATTAAATTCAAAGAAAGATCACTCAAAAAGTCGAGAGACCCAATCACTATTTACATAATTGTTAATTATAACAAATTTAACGATATAATTTTGAAAAAAATCTGGAAAAAATGTTCATAATTATTGAATGACACCTTAGCAACCACAGTCCTCTTTCCCATGGCTTTTCCGAGATTGATTAGCGCTTCATTCGTGTCTGCGGAAGTATCGTCTGTCTTGATCACCTGACCAATTAAATTACATTTAAATAAATATTTAATAAATAAAATAAACTTTAACTTTTAAGACATTAAAAATATTAATAAAATATTTGATAAGAGTAAAATGAAAAATCATAGAAAAAAGTAGAAAAAAATTATCATTATTATTTTTTTACATAATTTTATTACTATTAAAATAAAATAGTGAGACGCCAGCAACCTCAACGAGTTTCATGACTGCGACGGGGTTGAAGAAGTGCAGACCACCAAACCTCTCTTTCCTGTCCACCACACTCGCCACGTCCTGCACACGAAATGATGAAGTATTCGTGGCAAAGATACACTCTCTGAAATGGTGTGTAAACATTTTATATTTTATTTGTTAATATATGAAATAAATATTGATTTTGGATTATTGAAATATTCAATATTTTTTAATGAGTAGGATTATGAAACATTTCTTAAAAGCCTCCATACTTTGGAGCGTATGTATTGATTTCTTTAAAGATTTTGTGCTTGAGGTCCATGTTTTCGACTACCGCCTCGAGAACCAGGTCTGCCTCCTTGACAGCCTTTTTCATATCTGAATCAAACGCTATCTTCGCCATCGTTTCCTTTTGGAATTTCTCTCCTTCATCCTGTTCAGTTACATCTTTTATTTTTATTTGAATAGATATAAAAATAATACAAGTGATTATAATTGTGAAAAAAACTCATACTTTCAATCATGGGTTATTTTAATTTGTAAATTAAAAATTACAATGTAATACATTAGCAAACTTTTTTATCTGCAGAAAACTTTTTCTTGACGACTCTCGCGATACTTTGTTCAATTCTGGATTTAGAGTTGCTCAGAACTTGGTCGCTCACATCAACAAGAACAACGTTGTGACCTGTCTGTGCTGCAACCTTAAAATTTAAGGCTTAAATGAAAAAATAGAAGAGTTGATGAGTAATTTTAATAATTATATTTTAATTTATGAAAATAAATTATAATATATAAAAAATGTATGTGAATTTGTGGTTTTTAATTGACTCTCAAATCATGATGAGTGGCACCTGAGATATTCCACTACCCATCAGTCCTCCACCTATGACAGTGATATTTTTTATGACAGTTGCTTTGAATGCAGTTGTCGAAAAACAACGCGAACCAATAATTTTACTAAACGACATTTTAAACTTAGAAGGAAAAATCAGAACGTTTAAAGAAGTGTTCGAAAAGAGTAAAAGTTTAAGCAAAATAAAAGTTGTTGAAAATAGTTAAATTTATTTTAATAATTATTTTATCAAATTATAAAATTTAAACACAAATATATCAATAAAATATGTTTAGTCGTATATTAAGCACCCCAACTAAACTCACAAATTGTTCTTTGCTAACTCGGCATTCATTTTATACCGTTCAGTGCTTCGTTTGTAATCTTAGATTTTTCATTAAAATGTCTAATGATTTCTATTTGCGTTATTATGTGGGTCATAAAGGTAAATTTGGCCACGAGTTTTTGGAATTTGAGTTCAGGCCTGAAGGTTTGTTTCCAGTTCCCTTAATTAAGGCTTAATTTATCTCATTCATGATTGAACAATATCTTATTAATTGATTTTTCAGGCAAACTGAGATACGCTAACAATTCCAATTACAAGAACGACACTATGATTCGAAAAGAGGTAAATGCTTTTTCTTTCCACCTAATCAAACCTTTAATGCAAGAAAATGTAAACCTATCAAACTGCATATTCACGAACTTCAACCTTCCCTCCAGGCATATATCCACAAGAGCGTGATGGAAGAACTTCAGCGCATCATTGAGGACTCAGACATTATGCAGGAGGATGATTCTCTCTGGCCACAACCGAACCGAGTGGGCAGGCAGGAGTTGGAGATCGTGATGGGCGATGAGCACATCTCGTTCACCACCTCAAAGATCGGAGCGGCTGCCGAGGTGAACCAGTGCGGTGACCCAGAGGGCCTCAAGAGCTTCTACTACCTAGTGCAGGACCTCAAGTGCTTCGTCTTCTCGCTCATCGGCCTCCACTTCAAGATCAACCCCATCTGATCATCACCTTCCAGATATAATTTTTTCAGATATTGCAATGACTCTTCTAAAAAGAAATTATTATATATTTATCTTAGAAATAAAAAGCTCAAATTTTTTATTGCTCAAAATTGATTTTCAACAAAATGTAGTTATTAATATCAATCAGTTGTACCAAAAAATATAGATACAAGGCCATAACCTGGTACTTGATATTCCCTGAGGCCTATAAAAATAACAAACTCTCATGACTGTTCAAATCTCCTTAAATACATACAAAGCTGCTGACTTAAACAAATACTCAATCAATTTAATTTAAATAGAATCAATACTTTCAGTGCTGAACCATGCACAATTCATACGATGATGTGTAAATGATTGAGAATTTATACAATAAGTAATAAGAGAAATAGTTGTACTGCTAAGGTGGGAAATACAGAAAAGAAGACAGGTTTCACGGGTACCCTAAGCTTTGAACCGTTGCCATCTCTAAAATATATGAAAAATAAATCATTTTAAAAGAAGCAACCGTATTAAAATGGATATTCATAAGATATCAACAAATCTATAACAAGTTTCTATTACATTATTCATTTAATTATATTACATTTTTATTAATTATTACAACTAATCAATTTTTTACACATTTATCATTATTTTTTATTATAGAATTATAATTGTTTGCATTTAATTGTTGAATATTCTTATTTTTTACTTTTAAAGAGTTAAAATTGTATCGTTATTCTTAACCAGGTGGTTTGAGGCGAGTTCGGATTTACCCCATGTTACTAATAATCTTGTATTGTATTGTAATGTATTGCATGGTATGGTATTGTTTTGAGATGATGGAGAGGCGGGTTGATGCTATGCAGGGATGACGAGGGAGTCAGTGAAGTGGATTGCCTTGATGTTCTTGTACTTCACCTTGTACACCCTAGTCGTGGTGGGATGGAAAGTGGTGGACACACACACACACACACACACACACACACACACACACACACACACACACACACACACACACACACATACTAACACGAAGATGATGATACTCAGGAAGAAAATGGCGCCTGAGACCAAGAAGACAAAGGCAGTGGAGATGAAGAGGGTGGCTGAGTAGACCTGTGGTGTGCACACTTTGCTACAAGCTCTCCATCAAACACTACTTCTTCAAGAGTGTATGCAAGAAATAGTCTCTTTTGTAAACTCTAATAAGTGTCTAATAAACAAAAAACAATATCATCTAATACTTAAAAAATAATTATCAGAACAGAATTCTTTTAATAAATATTAAAAATCTGAAAGTAGCAAAACAATTAGGAGGCAGTTGGCACCTCGTTGAAGAGAATCGCTGCAGTGTAGCAGCAAAACACCTCCACCGCGCCTAGAGACCCTAGTACACAGCCTATGCAAGGAAGATGATGATGATGATGAAAACGATATAATAGAAGAATGTATGAAGGATGATGAATAAATGAATGTATGATGAATAGATAGATGAATAATGGATAGACGGATGGATGAATGATGGATGGATGGACCATGTTTGGAGGAGGGCACGAGGAGAGTCATCATGGTCCTGATGCTGGGTAGCAAAATGTTCGTGAGGGGAAGAAAAGCGACTCCTGCAATTGTCGATGTCAACCATTGATTCGTAATCCAAGAATGAAACATGTTGGATACTCAAGGCTGAATTTGAAAAAAATATATTCAAAGTGTCCCGAGCCAATAGGCAATATGAATACTCTCCAGAATGCCTAACGAGTAGAACTGGGCCGAATAGTCGATTTTATGTTCGATCGAAAAAGAAAATGTTTATCGAATACGAGTTAAAGATTCGGCTCAGTTTAAATAAAAATGGATGTAATAATGAATTGATAAGATATATTCCTAAAGACAAACTCAAACGAACCCAGGAACATCATGAAAGAGTTCTGGACGAAGAAGATGTACGCCCTGGAGACTGCACACACGATGCAGCAGATGATGGCGATGCTCGTGTGGTCGAGACACATCTCAAAGAGTTTCGTTAGACTCACCGAACCAACAGCACACACCAGCGTGGAGAGTCCCGTGTACCAGCCAATCACAGATTGGCTCCAGCAGAGGGGACTGTTCAAGAGGAAGAGGTTCAGCACCACTCCAGGGTCAAAGAGGGGCACACACACGGTGAAGAAGCCTAGCAAGAGGATGCGTAGTCTTACAGCATTGTTGGGCATCGGGTGTGCCTTGGTGTCTTGTTCCAATTCTTCGTTGTCTTCCTTGACGATGTGCAGTAGACCTCGCTTCATCAACCACTTTCGATTTCTGGCATACAATTCAACGGTGTTTGCCAACTGATGCTGCACCAGTCGACAAGCGTTCGTCCTTTTGGTCAAGTTCTCATCTGGATTTGCAGCGTCAATCAGTCTATCATCATCATCACAATCATCCCCCTCACCAACATCATCATCATTATTATGAATGGTGTTGCGGCTAGCAATGTGTCTGGAGCTACTTTTCCTAGATTCATCCGACTGTTGCTTGTGTTCAGGCATGTTGGGGAGGAAGATGATGCAATAGAGGACATTGCAGCCCGAGATGCAGGAGGTGATGAGAAGGGTGATAGGTGTTCCCAGATGATCGAGCAACTCCCCCATGATGGGAGGAGAAATAGAGGCTGCCATGAGAAAGAACACCTGCAAGAGGGTGAGTCGAAGCAGACGCTTCTTCGAGCTCGTCTGACCCGCAATGTAGACCACTGTCGAAATTATGTCATAGATTGTCATCATCATCATCATCATCATCTTCATTAACAACATCATCCCCATCATCATCCTGCTCTCACCTGAAGCCACGATGATGCAAGCAAATGCACCTCCCATGCCATTCAGAACATCAATTATCAACATATAGTAAATATCAGCTCTGGAAGATAGTAATGAAAATTGAAAATGAAATTAAAAAGTTTATTTTTTCAATCACTTTATTACATTTTGAAATTAAATTGCAAACACCAGCTCACTTGTAGAAGGTTAGCAGACAGAGAATGACAGACCAGCTGAAAGAGCCCAGAAGTGGTGGAATGAAAATCCAACGACGGCCGAAGGTGTCACTCAACGATCCAAATAGAAGGTTACTCAGCATTGCTGGCACTACCCATACCGAGGTACGAATCATCAGGAAGTGAGAGGTCATCATTTGGTTTCTTTGGGAAAACTTGAAGGCATCAGATGAAGTGTTTAAGGCACATGAGTTTCCTGAAGTGGAACTGTTGAAGATATCAAAGTCGTGTGTGATGTTGTGTTGCAAGTCATACTCCCAATTTTGTAAAGTTATCTGATCCAGTGAAAACTTTTGTGAAACGAAATTATTTGGATAATCGCAAAAAGCGTAGAAAAATATAACAAACTCGGCATAAAACCACCACTTTCTTTGTTTCATTCTGGATTTCAAGCTTTCGTTGTCTTCTTCCTGCACCCTTTCATCTCTGCACAAAAGTACCTCATCATCATCGTCAATTCCACTGCTTATCAGTGAAGAGTTTTGATGAGTTTTGGAATTATGAATATTAGAATTTCGGGTTGGTATGAAAGTACTTTCCCTTGTTTCACTTTCCATTTTCGAAGATAAATCGATGGATCTAGACACTGGATTCCAGTGGAAGCAATTATTTATTCGAAAAAAGTATAATTAAAATATCATTTATAAATTAATTAAAATATTTTATATGTATTCCGAATCAACAAATTACATTATTCCTACAGGGCGTTCCATGAATTTTTAACACATGATCATGTTTCAAAACAAATGGCTATTTTTGTAATGGAAAACCCCACTGTTCTGCTGTAAATGGTGACCAATTGTAATAAATATGTTATTATCTTGATGATATAGACTACAGACTATAGAAGGGAATGTTGTAGTAGTCTATAGTCTATAGTATATGCAGAAAACTCTCATATGTGTATAAACTTAAAAAATCACATGATTTTGATATTTTTTCAAGGACTACTAATATATACATTATATATTAATAGGGAAACTTAAGTAATTCTTATCTGGCGTAGTAAAAATCCTGATTTGTAAAAAAACAAATAAAATATTTAAATTTCTTTGGAAATTTCTAAACCAAAATCTTTGTAAATCGCATTAACAGGTAGTCGCATAAAATTTTCAAATTATCTTTTCGCAAGTGAAATGTTAATTTTCTGAAAAAGGAGTTTAAAACAAAAATAAATATATAAAATATATTAAAAAACGATTATTTATAACGAAGATAGAGCCATTTAAAAGTCGAATATAGCATCAAAGATTTTACATGGTGTTTAGCTAAAAAAGTGACGCACACTTCTAAGCATTGCTTAAAATCCAGTTTGCGGCTTGTATAAGCAACATAATTCAAACTTCATTAAATTTTTAAAATAAAATAAGTTTCATTTATTAATAATTTTAAAATTAAATAAATAAATAGGGTTTTTATTGCTTTTATTATGAAAAATGAACACAACCAAGGAAAAAATCAAGTGTTATAGTTAAGTTAAATAAATATAAAAACGTTTTTATAGCTTTTAGTATGAAAAATGAACACAATCAAGGGAAAAATCAAGTGTTATAGTTAAATTAAATAAATATAAAACGTTTTTATAGCTTTTATTATGAAAAATCAACACAATCAAGGAAGAAATCAAGTGTTATAGTTAAGTTAAATAAATATAAAAACGTTTTTATAGCTTTTATTATGAAAAATGAACACAATCAAGGGAAAAATCAAGTGTTATAGTTAAATTAAATAAATATAAAACGTTTTTATAGCTTTTATTATGAAAAATCAACACAATCAAGGAAGAAATCAAGTGTTATAGTTAAGTTAAATAAATATAAAAACGTTTTTATAGCTTTTAGTATGAAAAATGAACACAATCAAGGGAAAAATCAAGTGTTATAGTTAAGTTAAATAAATATAAAACGTTTTTATAGCTTTTAGTATGGAATATGAACACAATCAAGGAAAAGACAAATATTGTTCAAACATCAAAAGATATATCGGTATATAACATGTCTGTAATGAAACTGGCCACGGTAATGTCAAAGTCGACGGCATCCTCCTCCTCTATTGTCCAGTAACTTATGATGAAAACGTCCTTTGTCTGTCTCTTCCTCTCTTGGATCCTGCCGAAATAGGTGATTTTCTTTCCATCTTCTAACATCCACCTGTGTGTTAAAAGCTCATTCACCAACGACTCACCATTCAAAATACTTTCTAAAACAACCTTTCCTGGACCCCTCATACTAACAAATAATGGATCGGCAGCAGATCCATTATTTTTCATGAGTCTTGAAATTGTCTGGTCCATTTTCTTTCTTTCTTTATCTTCTCTCTTGATAACAGCTATTCTTCTTCTTTCGATAATGTCCTCATCAAGTTTGTCCTCTTTGATCTTCAGGTTCTTTCTTATTCTGGCAGCTGTCCTCATCGCAAAATGTATGAGTGATTCTTGTTCTTCTTGGTCTCTCATATCCATCCAGTCCAATGTGACATTTATCTTGGCTTTTACCTGAGTATGTGGTGTGTTGTATGTCATGTGTTTGTATGTCGTGTGTTTGTATGTGTGTGTTTGTATTTTATGTGTTTGTATTAACCTTAGCCTCGATGAACCCCATCGTTACATTTGGTGATCTCCGGATGTGGAAATCCACCATGCCAAGCGCTCTCTCTGTACAAATGGTTTAGATTCCATTTAGACAAAGTTAATGCATAGAAAAGGGTTGATACATCAACGGAAAACTTAAATTTTTGAAAAAAATAAATTCAAGTAATAGAGAAATACAAAAACATAGTGAACGGAGTCCATACCGGCGTGAATATTATGTACAGGAGCAGAGCGAGTCGCCATGAGCATCTCTGCAGATGGGCAGGACAGGTCTCCTACGAGGTACCTGCCCATCTGCCGCTCCATCACTTGTCCTGTTGCCTCAATGATGGAGCTTATTATGCCTAGCAGTAGATCCTCTTGACCTGTGTAGGTTGAAAGTGCCTTGTAAGTATCATCCTCCACTAATGAATGTCCGAAAATGTCCTGTCTCGTGGTGATAATTTCTTCAGGGTGGTTCTTTATTTCAGCAATCCTCTTGGCAGCATACTGGAATGCTGGTGCCTGCATCGTTGAGTTAACGGATTGATTCACAAGAAAAAATAATAAATATCATGCGTGCTTGTCTTATTATTTCAATCCTTACCATCTCAAGATTAGAGAGGTTTTGATTGTTCCCGTAGACCTGTGTCATCCAAGGCCCAGTGACTATTTTTCCAATCAGCCCAAGGGCTTGAAGCTGAACCATTGTCCTTGGTTCGTTGATTCCTGTCCACAGTGCCTTGGTGACGTCATTATCCCGGTTGCAACTAAAACGGAAAAAATCGTTAAAATATATAAGTTAATGAAAAAAATGAAATTTATAAAAAAACATCATAATATATACCTGATGAGAAATCCGTGTATCAACTCTCTGTGCTTGATGGCAACGCCTGCCATGTGAAACATGACATGGAGGCGGTTGCCAACATAACGCAGGAAGGTCCCTGCAACAACCCCTTTTTCTTTCAGATAGGCCCTGAAAGCCCCAGGGTCACCCTTATAGCTGTATCTGCAAAAACATGTTAAAATACTTTGAAGTTGTCATTGTGTTACTTTGAACCTTTATTTGTATGACGTTGTTTCTTTGAAGAACTATGATAATTTATAAATCATTGAGACTTATAGAATCATAACAAAAGCATAATCACCTGAGTTTGGAGAGGTTGTAAAGAAATGAAACTGGCGTGCCATCCTTTCCTGTGTTTCCTGTAATACCTAGGGATTGATCAAGCAAGGCCAGACACTTTCTGGCCTCACTTGCAATTGTGTCTAAGGGATGAATGTTACAATACAATTGCAGCAAATCAATCTGGAGCTCATCAACTAAAAGCTGATGAACACGATTGTTTACAGGGGCTCGGTCACTAAGACACGATCTCAACTTTGAAAGAAAGAGAGATCGTACTTGAGCGACTTGCACGTTATTGTATTGTGAATAAATATAGGCAGCTTCCCTTAGGGATGCACTGATGTGGTCAGCATTATCAAGTGCTGACCCACCAGCAATTCTGCCAACTGATAAAGTTAAAATTTTATTTATATTATTGGTGTTTAAACTTAAATTACATTCTATTATGTGCTTGCCTACTACAGTGGTGGCATCATGGGCCAGTGTTGCTGTGTCACAACGACATAGCAGATCACCCAACTGTAGCATGGCAAGCACAGCTGGCTCATGTGCCATCCTAGCAATAATTAAATGGTGTGGAACATTACTTAATCCCACCCGTGCATAGTTTTATTGAAATAATTTAAAATAGGCCCTATGCTTCTAATTGGCATGTTATTTAAAATAGCCATATATATAATTTTCCTAAAGGCTGGCTTATAAGACTTACAAGACTTAGTGCTGACCTCTTTGGATTCATCCCTTTGATCCAAAAGAAGGCCATTTAAATTACTTACCTCAGCAACTAGTCTATTATTATTTGAGATAGTACAATTACTTAACTTACTTAACCTTTCTACTTTTTCACTAAGGCTCTTTATTAAAAGATCTTTTTTTCTATTAGAAGCTCTCATTTGCTTTGTAATTAAAGCCTTACTTAACTTAAGTTTATTAATTAAATTTAAGCTATTACAATTAACTTGGTTCTTGTCTTTCTCTTGCTGGTACTTGGTTTTCCACATTTCTATGGAATCCTTTCTTCTGTTGGACTGCCGCTTCAAAACTCTGTACTTTTCTTGTAAACTTGCAAGCCTACTTATTCTAAGTTTCAGGTCATTAACTAATTTAAATGAACTCCTTAATGATAATTTCCTATGCGCACATCTCCTACAAGTTTTATCTATATTACCGACTAAACGCCTAGAGCTTGATATATTAGCCACTAAGGTACTACTAGTTGATTGTGGTACACTTGCAATCAATTGATTAGGCCTAGAATTATTAATTATTGAGGGTTGGTACTTAAACGGATTATTAATAAATAATACAATTTCACTTATATTGTTCTTCTTTCTTAATCTAATTATTGAATCATAAACTTTAGCGATTGCGTAACTAATTATGTTATCATTGACAGTAAAACTAATCCGCCTATCCTTTAAATTGCTTATTACTTCTTTCCACTTGGGACGCCTCTTACCCCTAGCAGGCTCAGGAAAAAGAGAATAGACAAAACCATTCAGAAGTGGTTCTGATGGCTTTGCATAAGACTCTTTAACAAAAGCCCTCAAGTCAAACTCCTCATTCATGAACACACCAGCACGCTCACTATTATTAGCTTCCATGGTCAATGACGAATATCGTAGTAATCTGTTGAAAAAAAATAGTAATTATAATATAAAACATAATAAATAATAAAATCATTATTTGGAATGAATTAGTTTTTATAATTTTTTAAGATTAATTAATGCATTTAATTATAAACAGAACAGCAAATATCTTAGTGATGCCTATTTGACAAACTAAATCGATTATCCTATTTTGTTTTGTCAATAGCACACTAACTGAATTAGGCCGACAATTTTGGTTTTCTAATCCTTATTTTTGAACTATCCTATGATATGATTTCAAAAATTTCATTTCTCTCACAAATCGCTGGTCAGAGCAGCAGCTCCCCGAAAGAGGTGCCTAGTAAAAATAGTATTTGTCAATTCGCGCACAAACTAAATTGAATATTTAATTTTGGTTTTTTTTGGGTTATTTTTGAACTATCATATGATATGATTTCGAAAATTTCACTTTTCTAGCAAATCCCTGAACAGAGCAGCAACTCCCTAAAGTTAAAAAACTATTTGACAACTTTGTCAACTAGGCACCTCTTTCGGGGAGTTGCTGCTCTGACCAGCGATTTGTGAGAGAAATGAAATTTTTGAAATCATATCAAAGGATAGTTCAAAAATAAGGATTAGAAAACAAAAATTGTCGGCCTGATTTAGTTAGTGTGCTATTCACAAAACAATTATAACAAAAAATATCACTCACTTTCCAAGAAGATTTCTCTGTACACATGCGTTCTACCTTATATATAGGACGCTAAGACGATTCTAGAATGTTCTATGAACATTTTGATGTAACCAAAGACTGTTTATGCATACGTGATATTTATAAAATAAATAAAAAGTGAACACAGTAATTTCATGCGTCTCGAGAATTGAAAAATACGCGGACAAAAATATAGCTTAGATTTGTAACGTCAAACTCTTTAAATTTAAAGGGACATGCGAGGGGAACGGACAAATCAATCAATCAATCAATCACTAATGATTTGTATAGCGCCCTTTACTAAGTGAACAAAGGCGCTCTTCAAATAAATTTGTTAAATAAAACGGTTTTTAGACCATTACCAATATATGTATATATATAAATCAAAATATATATATAAACACACAATCAACCTCAATAATCCAACCTCACCCACCCCACCGTGACAATCACCGCCAAAAAATCACTATCACCATAAATAAAAAAATTCTTTCATCACCACAATACCAACACTCATACCACAGCACAATCATCACCACATCATCCTCAAAACACAATCATCATTCTTCTCAATTTTCTGTCTTGCCACTGGTGCCGAGGCTGCGAAAGAGGGTGAAGGAGAAGTCTTTGCCAACGCTGGTACTGCTGCTGCTATGGAAAGCTTTCTTCTTTATCCTTTCTCCTTGAGCGCTTTGATTCCCTGCGGCCATCTTGGTCTGCTGCGGCCATTCTCGACAGATTCAAAACAACCAACATTTGCACTAAAAACATTCTAATTTATTTAATTTAATTTTATTCAGACTTTAGATTCTAAAGTTTTAATATATTATACCCAAAACCGTTTATTCTACAAATTTATTTGAGCGGCTGCCAAAATGGCAGCCGCTAACCAAAGCCTCTCGGAGAAAAAGCCTTCGGATAAAATACCTTCTACAAAAAGCCTCCCGGAGAAAAAACCTCCTGGAGAAAAAGCCTCTCGGAGAAAATGTCTCCTTGTTAATATTTTAGTATAAATAAAACGGACTTTTAATATAAAAAACGGATTTTTATAGATTCGTTTCACAATTTTAAATAAATAAAACGGACTTTTTATATAAAAAAAGGATTTTTAGAGATTCGTTTCACAATTTTGAATAAATAAAACGGACTATATTTTTTTAAAAATACATTCTAAAACGATTTATCAAATACAATACAAATTATTGGTAAACGGATAAAAAGTCTTCAGGATGAAAAGTCTTCAAGATAAAAAGTCTCCAGGATAAAAAGTCTTCAGGATAAAAAATTTTCAGGATAAAAAGTCTTCAGGATAAAAAGTCTTCAGGATAAAAAGTCTTTAGGATAAAAAGTCTTCAGGATAAAAAGTCTTCAGGATAAAAAGTCTTCAGGATAAAAAGTCCTCAGGATAAAAAGTCTTTAGGATAAAAAATCTTCAGGATAAAAAGTTTTCAGGATAAAAAGTCTTCAGGATAAAAAGTCTTCAGGATAAAAAGTCTTCAGAATAGAAAGTCTTCAGAATAAAAAGTCTTCAAGATAAAAAGTCTTTAAGATAAAAAGCCTTCAGAATAAAAAGTCTTCAGGATAAAAAGTCTTCAGAATAAAAAGTCTTCAGGATAAAAAGTCTTCAGGATAAAAAGTCTTCAGGATAAAAAGTCTTCAGGATAAAAAGTCTTCAGGATAAAAAGTCTTCAGGATAAAAAGTCTTCAGGATAAAAAGTCTTTAGGATAAAAAGTCTTCAGGATAAAAAGTTTTCAGGATAAAAAGTCTTCAGGATAAAAAGTCTTCAGGATAAAAAGTCTTCAGAATAGAAAGTCTTCAGAATAAAAAGTCTTCAAGATAAAAAGTCTTTAAGATAAAAAGCCTTCAGAATAAAAAGTCTTCAGGATAAAAAGTCTTCAGAATAAAAAGTCTTCAGGATAAAAAGTCTTCAGGATAAAAAGTCTTCAGGATAAAAAGTCTTCAGGATAAAAAGTCTTCAGGATAAAAAGTCTTCAGGATAAAAAGTCTTCAGGATAAAAAGTCTTCAGGATAAAAAGCCTTCAAAAAAAATGTCTTCAGGATAAAAATTCTTTAGAATAAAAAGTCTTCAGGATATAAAGTCTTCCGGAAAAAAATCTTCAAAAATTAATTTTGAAGGAAAAATAATCACGATCGAGAACCAGCAGAAAACTTAATGATTAAAGTGAAGAATCAACAACCCAGTCAAATTTATTCAAATACTATTTCCAGACTGAAAAAAAAAGTGAGCAAACGTTAGATGAAAGTATGAAATTCCAATCTTTTAGTTTTAAGGATCATGTATTCTTTCTTAAACATTATTTCCTTATGGTTAAAGTGACGAAACAACAACAGCCAAGTCAAATTTATTCAAATGCTATTTCGAGATTGAACGAAAAAATTAGATAAAAGTATCACATTTTATTTTTTAAGTTTTAAGGATAACGTATTAATCAAGTATTTTTTCTTAAAATTTAATTTATAAAAAAAAATTCTTAAAACTTTTTATCCTAAAGACTTTTTATCCTGAAGACTTTTTATTTTGAAAACTTTTTATCTTGAAGACTTTTTATCCTAAAGACTTTTTATCCTGAAGAGTTTTTATCCTGAAGACATTTTATTCTGAAGGCTTTTCATCCTGAAAACTTTTTATCTTGAAGACTTTTTATCCTGAAAACTTTTTATCTTGAAGACTTTTTATCCTGAAGACTTTTTATCCTGAAGACTTTTTATCCTGAAGACTTTTTATCCCGAAGACTTTTTATCCTGAAGACATTTTATCTTGAAGATTTTTTATCCTGAAAACATTTTATTCTGAAGGCTTTTTATACTGAAAACTTTTTATCCTGAAGACTTTATCCTGAAGACTTTTTATCCTGAAGACTTTTTATCCTGAAAACTTTTTATCCTGAAGACTTTTTATCCTGAAGACTTTTTATCCTGAAGATTTTTTATCCTGAAGACTTTTTATCCTGAAGACTTTTTATCCTGAAGACTTTTTATCCTGAAGACTTTTCATCCTGAAGACTTTTTATCCTGAAGACATCTTCTTCTGAAGGCTTTTTTTTCTGAAAACTTTTTATCTTGAAGACTTTTTATTCTGAAGACTTTTTATCCTGAAGACTTTTTATCCTGAAGACTTTTTATCCTGAAGAGTTTTTCTCCTGAAGACTTTTTATCCTGAAGACTTTTTATCCTGAAGACTTTTTATCCTGAAGACTTTTTATCCTGAAGACTTTTTATCCTGAAGACTTTTTATCTTGAAGACTTTTTATCCTGAAGATTTTTTATCCTGAAGACTTTTTATCCTGGAGACTTTTTATCCTAAAGACTTTTTATCCTGAAAACTTTTTATCCTGAAAATTTTTTATCTTGAAGACTTTTTATCCTGAAGACTTTTTATCCTGAAGACTTTTTATTCTAAAGACTTTTTATCCTGAAGACTTTTTATCCTGAAGACTTTTTATTTTAAAGACTTTTTATCCTGAAGACTTTTTATTCTAAAGACTTTTTATCCTGAAGACTTTTTATCCTGAAGATTTTTTATCCTGAAGACTTTTTATCCTGAAGACTTTTTATCCTGAAGACTTTTTATCCTGAAGACTTTTCATCCTGAAGACTTTTTATCCTGAAGACATCTTCTTCTGAAGGCTTTTTTTTCTGAAAACTTTTTATCTTGAAGACTTTTTATTCTGAAGACTTTTTATCCTGAAGACTTTTTATCCTGAAGACTTTTTATCCTGAAGAGTTTTTCTCCTGAAGACTTTTTATCCTGAAGACTTTTTATCCTGAAGACTTTTTATCCTGAAGACTTTTTATCCTGAAGACTTTTTATCCTGAAGACTTTTTATCTTGAAGACTTTTTATCCTGAAGATTTTTTATCCTGAAGACTTTTTATCCTGGAGACTTTTTATCCTAAAGACTTTTTATCCTGAAAACTTTTTATCCTGAAAAATTTTTATCTTGAAGACTTTTTATCCTGAAGACTTTTTATCCTGAAGACTTTTTATCCTGAAGACTTTTTATTCTAAAGACTTTTTATCCTGAAGACTTTTTATTCTAAAGACTTTTTATCCTGAAGACTTTTTATCCTGAAGACTTTTTATCCTGATGACTTTTTATCCTGAAGACTTTTTATCCTGAAGACTTTTTATTCTGAAGACTTTTTATCCTGAAGACTTTTTATCCGTTTACCAATAATTTTTATTGTATTTGATAAATTAAAGTTCGTTTTAATTATGTATTTTTTAAAAATATAGTCCGTTTTATTTATTTAAAATTGTGAAACAAATCTATTAAAAAAATAAAGTCCGTTATAGTTATAATTATAGTTCGTTTTAATTATGTAATTTAAAAAAAATATAGTTTGTTTTATTTATTTAAAATTGTGATACGAATTTGTTTCTAAAAAATCCGTTTTTTATATAAAAAGTCAGTTTTATTTATACTAAAATATTAACAAGGAGGCTTTTTCTCCAAGAGACTTTTTCTCCAGGAGGTATTTTTTCCGGGAGGCTTTTTGTAGAAGGTATTTTATCCGAAGGCTTTTTCTCCGAGAGGCTTTTTATCCTACATCCGACATGCGACTACGTTAATGATTAACTTCTAAAATTTATTTCAAAATCGGATAAATAAAATCTTTTTTTAATGTGGAACATGTTTAACGTCAAATCAAATCATGATAAAATTCATTTAGTTAAATCTGCTGGAATCAAATGTCATTCATTGTTTATTGGTGAAAGTACATATCCATTAGGACCACCATAGAGATAGTGCTTTCCTTTGCAGCAGATCGTCTCTCTTGCCTAGAGCCAGTTTCGTTTAATATGCGGGCATTCGCGATTCTAGCATGCCAGAAAACTTGCGAAGCATGCGTCTATATATTTGTGACAAAATTTTGAATAAATGTATTAATAATTCTTTGAATTATTAATTTTGAAGTCTCTTACTTACACGTTAAGGTGGATCCCTCACTACCAAAAAGTGGGAAGATCCGGACCCCAGGACTTTAAGCATACCGCACGAAGACAGTTGGTTATTTTGGGGTCCATTTCCTAAAATAAATCTATTTATCTATGCATTCATACGTTAATAAAATTAAAAAGTTTGTTTTATTTTCCATTAATTCCTTAATTTAAAGTTGCCATCACCTCGTCAAGTCCTACATTATGCAAGTAACCAGATCAATTACATAATTAAATGATCAATTAAATAAAGAGCAACGCATCCATGCATCCGATGGCGTCAAGTGGTGATGGATATAAAGGAAGTTGTGGATGCTTTGGAAACAAAAACATGAGAGGCTTGATACAATACAATACAATGCAATAAATCACTAGTGAGTCTCCTCCAAGGCCTTCTAGAGCAAATTGAATTTTAAAAATTCTGAATCTATAAACGTAAACTTACAAGAGTAAATACAGGAGACACAGTGGTATTTCCTTCAATATTGTTTGCCAGACAAGCTACAAGAGAAGCTTTCAATGTAGCGTTTTGGTGAATTTTTTGGCGAAAAATAAAATGGGAAGAAGTGAAAATGATAGAATGATGAGATTATTTATTGTAAAGCTCCATGACTCGTGCAAAAATGCTGCAAGCTTTCTATAGATTTACAATGGATGAATTAAATGCGGAGAAAGCTAGTTTCGTTCAAAATAATCCGAGAAAAAATAAATTCAATTTCTCAATATTATCATAATTACTATCATCATCATCATTATGATCACCATCATCATCATTTCCATAATCATCATTTAGATAATTTAATCATTCACAAAGCTTATAAACAACAAATAATATGAATATATGAAATGAAAGCTTTTCATTGGATGGGAGCCATTTGTTCGGCCTGCTCTAATTGGTCCTGCCTCAGCTGACTCAGCACATGGCCAAACGTCGACCAATCATCGGAGCGTGGTGTTGCCAACGCCTGAGAGGCAATATTTTGTATTTATATTATTAGGTTAAATAAAGCAATTATCATCATCACTCGCACACAAGAGATCATAATCATCATTTACACCCCTTTAAGATCTTTACCATCATTCTTCACACCCATAAGATCACAATCATCATCTCTAAAACCTCTCAACGCCCTCCCAACCACCAGTACCCTCATACCATCGCCCCCACCCTCAAACCCACCTCAGCTACGTCATACACATGCACAGTGCCAGCATCATCTCCCAGGGCTATGTGGGTGCCTCCCTGGTGCCATCTGTGGACCAATGGTTAAGTGGTTAAGGCACTCAACTTCAACCCAAAAGTATTCGGTTCGATTTCCTCACATGTCTAAAAACACAGACAGAATGGCAAAAAAAAAGTACAGTATCGGTGGGAAAGAAAGTAAATTTAGCGTTATACGCCACTATAACATTTTAAATAACAATAAAAATAATATAAAAAAGTGAAAATAATAATTAATTTTTACCTGCATTTATTCAACGCCACTCCACCGTTGTCCACCATTGTGGTTGCTGCTGGTGCCTGATGGGTGGTGTGGATGGATGGAAGGATGGATGGTGGAGTGTAGGGTGGATGGATGGAAGGATGAATAGTGGAGTGTAGGGTGGATGGATGATGGAGTGTAGGGTGGATGGATGGTGGAGTGTAGGGTGGATGGATGGAAGGATGAATGGTGGAGTGTAGGGTGGATGGATGGAAGGATGAATGGTGGAGTGTAGGGTGGATGGATGGACAAAACTACCACAACAACAACACAAAACCACCCCCAACACCATAACCCCCCCACAACTCCCCAACAACCGCAACAACAAAAGGACCTCGGTATCGAAGTTGAGGTTCCACATGTCGAGTCTCCCAGCGCCATCGACGGTGGCGAAGAGGGATGGGTGGATGGGCGACCAACGTACGTCGTATATATACTCGCTGTTATCCTCGAAGCTGTGTAGCGGTGTCTTTTCCTGTGTGTGTGTGTGTGTTGGGGGGGTCTTGTGTGTGTGTGTGTGTTGGGGGGGTCTTGTGTGTGTGTGTGTGTGTGTTGGGGGGGTTCTTGTGTGTGTGTGTGTGTGTGTGGAGTTTTTTTGGGAGTGTGTGTGTGGGGGTATTTATGTGTATGTGTGTGTGTGTGCCACACAAAACCACCAACAACAACAAACCACCTTATTGTTCCACAACTTGACACTCCAGTCGAAGGATGAAGAGAGGAAGAAGGAGGAGAAGTCCGAGGTGGATGCATGCGTGGAGTGGCAGTGCACGCCTGTCACAGGTCCCTGGTGGCCTTCGAACGACTCGAGAAGGCCTGTCTTGCTGCAGCGGTGGTGTGGAAATGTGGTGCAGATGGTGCAGCAGTGGTGCGATATACTGCTGCCACCACCACCATAAAAAACCATTATCTCCTTCACAATATTACTACTACCACCCTCACAACACAACCACCACCACCATAAAAAACCATTATCTCCTTCACAATATTACTACTACCACCCTCACAACACAACCACCACCACCATAAAAAACCATTATCTCCTTCACAATATTACTACTACCACCCTCACAACACAACCACCACCACAACAACAAAATACAACCTCCACCATCACAAACCCAATCAGTGAAAACTACAATTGCAGCGACACAAACATAAAAAACTATTATAGCTGCAACAACAACAACAACCAATAAAAACTACCACATCAACAACAACACCACCAACAAAGTAACATAAAGCACACCCATAAAAACTATCATCATCATCATCATCATCAACGACGACACCAGCACGTACTTTCCATGTCTGCAGGCGGTGAACAGGGTGCCCTCCTCGGTACCGACGACAAAATTGTTCGAGTCGGACGCCAGGAAGGAGAAGCACATCGCCGATGCGTTCTTCGACTGGTGCTGCTGCAGCTCCATGCTCTCCTGTATTAGGTGTGTGTGGGGGGAGGGTTTGTGTGTGTGTGTGTGTTTGTGTATGTGTGTGGGGAGAGTATGTGTGTGTGGGGAGAGGGTTTTTGTGTGTGTGTGTGTGTGTATGGGGAGATATGTGTGTGTGGGGAGAGGGTTTGTGTGTGTGTGTTTGTGTATCGGGAGAGAATGTGTGTGTGGGGAGGGTGTGTCAGAATCGGTATAAAGTATTCAATAAATTAGGGTGGTTGGTATGTGTTAGAGTGTAGTGTGTCCTAGTGTGGTGTATGGTAGTGTTATGTGTAGCTTAGTGTGTCTTAATGTGATTCCAAAATATACATTTACCTATTGCACACCCCCAATCGACCAATACCCTCCTTCCCCCCCTTCCCACCCCAATAACACACAAGCCAATACCACCTGCGGTTGCGAGAGCATGTCCAGATTCCAGACACACATCTTGCCATCGGTCGAGATCGAAGCCAGGTTGTGTGCATTCTTGGAGCCAACCAGGTCTAGACAGTACACTGGATGCTGGAGAAGGGAAGGGGTGGTGATGATGATGATGCTCGTGGTGGTGGTGATGGTGATGATGGTGGTAGTAGTGGTGATAATGATGATGATGATGATAGTGGTGGTGATGATGGGTGGCCAACCAGATCAATCTACGTGCCTCCCAAAAACAAACAGATTGTAATCTCTACCACATCAAAATCACAAACTACAGAAAAAACACCCTACAAACCACCCCCCAAAACAAAAATAACAAACAAACAAAACACCCCAACGAACAGTGTGAACAGCAGCCGAGATGGGTGTTCGCTGCACGGGCGTTCGCTTGTTTGAGCGGTTGTCCCAGAGGACGATGTGGCCAGAGTAGGTGCCTCCGATGATGAGGTTCGGGTGGAACTTGGCGAAACACGCTGACGTCACCGGAGACTGTTGATGGTATTGTTGTTGTTGTTGTTGGTGGTGTTGATATTGTGTTGGTGGTGTTGATATTGTGTTGGTGGTGTTGATATTGTGTTGGTGGTGTTGATATTGTGTTGGTGGTGGTGGTGTTGATGTTGTTTATTTTTTTGGTGTTGACGATGTTGTTGTTGTTGTGGTGGTTGTGATGGTGGAGCGGAAAAAACTTTGGAGCAACCCATTCTAACCTACCCCCACTACCCACCACCACCCTCCTGAAAACTACACGCCTCATCACGAAAACCATAAAACAACTCTATTACGACACCCACCAATACAACCACCACAACACCCTATTAAAACACCCACCAAAAAATAAAAAACCCCAATCCAAAAGAGCAGCCCCAGCCTCCAGCCCTCTTGCCCACCCGCCTGGTAGTGGAAGATGAACTCCGGCGACTGCTTCTTGAACTTGAGATTCCACACCAGCACCACTCCATCGGGCTCCTGCGGCATGTCCTCGTTGTTGTTGTAAGAGGCGCACAACAATTCAGGAAACTGTTTGGTTTGTGGATGGATGGATGGATGGTTGGATAGATGGATGGATAGACTGGGTGGATGGATAGATTGGGTGGATGGATAGATATATGGATGGATGAATAGATTGGGTAGATGGATGGATGGATGGATAGATTGGGTGGATGGATGGATGGATGGATAGATTGGGTGGATGGATAGATAGATAGATGGACAAACAAGTGCAGCATGACACAATGACTGAATGACCTGCGTGGACCAGTCTAGACAGGTGACAGTTCTATTCTTAGTCCACTTTTCGTACTCGAAACTTCTGTTCACTTTTAGTTGCTCCCCTTCGCCCAGTTGCCTGTGAGGTTTTTAATGCATTATTATTAGTAGTTGTATTATTATTTTTATATTAAGATAGAAGTCATTGCAGTTTCGGGGTAACCACATTACTAACCAACCAACCAACCAACCAACCAACCAACCAACCAACCAACCAACCAACCAACCAACCAACCAACCAACCAATCAAGCCACCAACCAACCAACCAACCAATCAAGCCACCAACCAACCAACCAACCAATCAAGCCACCAACCAACCAATCAAGCCACCAACACACCGATCATTGTCATCCTTCTCGAGACCCATGTAGTCGGCGAAGAGGTCGACGTTCTCGTTGATGGCGCGTTCGATGATGCTCGAGGCCTTGCAGAAGAAGCCCTGAAAGTCCTCTGAAGCCATCAACGTTTTGCTCTCCTCCTCACTCATCTCCCTGATCACTGGAATGTGTGTTGTTGTTGGTGGTGGTGGTTTTTGTTGGTGGTGGTTGTGGTTGCTGTGATGTAGTGGTGGTTTGGTAATAAAAAGGTGGTGTCGACATAAGCATCATCATCACTACCCTCATCACCTCTACCAACACCATTATCATCAACTACACCATCATCACCACACCAACCAGGCTTCTCCTCTTGCACCAGGGGCGCTTTGGCATCGAGGGTCTTGTCAGCGGGGGTGGCGGGCACTGGTGGCTTGTTCTCACTCTCCGAGTCGTCGTCTGAGTCGGCGAACGTTGTTAGCACTGTTAGCACATTCAAGCTGTTCACGCACACCGTGGATGTGTGTGGATGGGTGGCGGAGTGTTTGCGTGTGTGTGTGTGTGTGTGTGTGTGTGGGTAGAAATGTATGGGTGTTGATGTGTTTGTGCGTGTGAGGTAGTCTTGAAATGTTCCTTGTTTTCCACTCGTCTTAACAAACCACCACAAAAGTCAGCCTAAACACCAGATTAAACACATCTCTAACTCAATGAGCATGGTGTTGAAATGGTGGTTATGATGATGATGATGAAGTTGTTGATGATGATGATGATGATGAAAACCAGTGTAGCTTCTTAACTAGTCCCTTCTGACAACAGAGCGAGCAACCAAAACATAGAAAATGTCCTAAGAGAGTTTATGTTTATATACTATTTTAGTCTAAAGTAGGGTGTTCCCATTTTGATTTCCAATTTTTAAATACTTTTTTTCTTCAATTCATCATTTGGTGATGTTTCCAATAAAACTCACTAGCTGAACTATGTGTCAGATTTTTTTATACATTCATGTAAGCAATGAAGCGTTGTAGAACACCATGCCGATAACACCAGTTTTTGGGAACACCCTAGTCTAGAGCCTGTATCAGGTAGTCGCACGGGTCTTTAAATATGCTAATTTTCAGGCTCTGGGTTCAGGCACTTTTTATGTGATCCTATATTAAATGATTATTGAAACGTTCAGTAAAAATATATCATGTTGACTTTTTTTTTAATGTTGCAAATAATAATTTTAAAAAAAAAATTATTTTACAAATTTTACATATTTTTTTTATAGTCTTTGTTTAGAGTCTTGCCTATATATACAGCAACAAGTGCTGTAGCGTTTTTGCTTTGGAAAGTGAATGCTTTCAATTCTTTTCTTTCTTGTTTCAAAAAAATTAAAATTAATTAAATTTTTAAATTCATTTATATACTATTTAATACATTTTGCTGCTCTAGAAAATCTTACTAGAACAGCGATGCCCTAGAAATCACTGTGTTTTTTCCAAAAGCGCGGCAAATAATTTCAACTAATTTCGAGAACTTTATTTGGTTTTCAACACCAGGATAAAGATTAACTATCTTTTTAAAAGTTTAAAAATTTCACTGCTCTAACACTTTCGTCAGCAGATCAGCACACCAGTCTAAGTTATGTCTATGCTGCATACTGTTTTATTAATCACGTGACAACTAATTGAAGATTACTTGGGTTTTTTTTCACTAAGATGAAGATTAAATGTTCTTTTATATTAGGTAAAAGTTTCATTGCTCTAGCAAATTTGTCAACAGATCAGCACACCAGCCTAAGTTATGTTTATGCTGCATACTGTTTTATTAATCACGTGGCAACTAATTGAAGATTACTTGGGGTTTTTTCACTAAGATGAAGATTAAATGTTCTTTTATATTAGGTAAAAGTTTCATTGCTCTAGCAAATTTGTCAACTGATCAGCACACCAGCCTAAGTTATGTCCATGTTGCTTATTTCAATTAGATCACTGTTTTATTAATCACGTGGCAACTAATTGAAGATTACTTGGGTTTTTTTCACTAAGATGAAGATTAAATGTTCTTTTATATTAGGTAAAAGTTTCATTGCTCTAGCAAATTGGTCAACAGATCAGCACACCAGCCTAAGTTATGTCCATGTTGCTTATTTCAATTAGATCACTGTTTTATTAATCACGTGGCAACTAATTGAAGATTACTTGGGTTTTTTTCACTAAGATGAAGATTAAATGTTCTTTTATATTAGGTAAAAGTTTCATTGCTCTAGCAAATTGGTCAACAGATCAGCACACCAGCCTAAGTTATGTCCATGTTGCTTATTTCAATTAGATCACTGTTTTATTAATCACGTGGCAACTAATTGAAGATTACTTGGGGTTTTTTCACTAAGATGAAGATTAAATGTTCTTTTATATTAGGTAAAAGTTTCATTGCTCTAGCAAATTGGTCAACAGATCAGCACACCAGCCTAAGTTATGTCCATGTTGCTTATTTCAATTAGATCACTGTTTTATTAATCACGTGGCAACTAATTGAAGATTACTTGGGGTTTTTTCACTAAGATGAAGATTAAATGTTCCTTTATATTAGGTAAAAGTTTCATTGCTCTAGCAATTTTTTCATGTTTATTTTTATATAATAATATCATTGTTTTAAATTTTTCTCTTTTTGGTGTGAATAAAAAATTAGCACACAACTAATTGTGTCATTTTTGAAAATAAACAATATAAAAACGTTTTTTTAATTTCTTTTATTTTTACTTTAATCAAGAAATTTAATTATATATAACAAAATGAAGTGTGAATTATTTAAATACAAACCACACACTCGTATAAGAACGCATCACACTTTTTTTGCCTTATACAATGTTAAACTACCCAAGCAAATTTCAACTTTTGAATGTCTCTATCTTCATTATTAATAATCGCTTTGTAATATATTTGGTATATTTTTTCACGTTTTAAACTTCTTTTTCCAAAAATAATCATTTAATTTCCGAAAAGTTAAAATAAAAAATCCGTGCAACTACCTGTGTATCTGAATCTCAAAGAGCAACAGTTAATTTCAAAGCGAACACGAAATTATAAATAAATAAGACGAATAAGAAGATAATATAATATAAACTATAATAACAAATAATATAAATCTTAAATAACCGCCACCTACTCACCGTAGTAATCAATAGGTTTAGCTGCTCATGAATGGTCAGAATGGTGGTGTGACAGTGGAAACAGCAAAGAACAAGATTATTATACGCTGAGAACAAGGAATGGATACTAGAATGGCTTGCAAGAAATAGACGAAGGATCCAAAGGTTGTCAAAGATTGAGCAACAATGCATGAAAAAGTGTGGAAAAAATTAAAAAAGGAAAAAAATATTTAAAAAAGAGTGAGTGAAGGTATTGAAATAACAATAAATCTAATACTGCACCACGCCATCACGCACCAACTGCCCACACCATGACGCACCAATGGCACTGCGTTCAGTGCTGCCTTCGGACTTTTCGAGCGGGACAGTTTGCGTTTCCTTGCAGTAGAGCACCGTCTCCCTCGCTGGAATGCTCGTCTGAGTGACCTTCGACATGCTCAACGCCGTCCTGCCATCGCTCCTGTGTCGTTGGAGTGGTCGTTGTGGTGGTGGGTTGTGGTAGAAGTGGATGTGGTATTAGAGGTAGCGGTCGTAGTAGTAGTGGTGGTGATTGTGATTTTGATTGTGGTAGTGGTGTTGATGGTAGCAGGGGTTTTAGTAGTGGTGGTTTGATGTGTAGCGATGTGAGGCTTTGTGAAGTTGAAAAAAAGTAATGCTTTTGGAAGGAATGCTTTTAAAATCATGATCGTCATTGCAGATGCAAAATTAACTAGATCTGATGGCCATTGATCGTCTGTACCAGCTGTTATGTGCAAACACACACACACAAACACACACGTATATACATATATATTTAGATATTTATAGGTATTTGACTTGCGAAAATATTTCAAGTATATACCATCACTGGATGAGCTTCTATTGCAAAAACACAAAATCATATCAAATAAATAAATGTTCTCAGCTCTCACAAAGCACAGATACAAAAATGATGAATGACATAACAGATAGCTATGTGTGTTTGTAAATGCTTTTTGTATGCATAAGGCTTGGAGCTCTTGAATTCATAATGATATTAATGCCTAATACAACATTGAAATGTTTGTAGTATGCTTGATGAAAATCCTAAATGAAGCAAAACAGCCATCAAATGAAGAAGAAATTATTGAAATAGAGATTAATGCTGTAGGTGCAACTGTCCCACTGACTTGGCTGGTGTTTGGGAGGTTGAGTTGCCGTCATTGGGACTGCCTGGCTTCATGAAGTTGGTACTGTCGACTGTGGTGTGGTTTTGTTTCATTGTAATCGGTGAATGTTCTCATGAATTGTTTAGTTAAAGCCTTCGACCATACAAATATATATCCTGAGCCTCAGCCCACTGTATTCGTGAAAAAGGCTAATGTAGCGGAATGAATTTTAATCATGAAAAAAATCCAACCCCACACTTAACTCCATCTGTTAGCATCCATTATTTTGGCAACTTAAATTTCAAGTTCTCTCTCGACTCACTTACCCAACGGAATACCAAGGTTTCCAAGGATCTCGTCAGTCTCAGTCCTCAAGTCCCTCACTACGGGGGCTGCTTGTGGAGGACTCACCACGTCTGCATGCTGGTCGGTGGTATAAGTTGCATGGTGGCGAGTTAGTGTGATTGAATGATGAGTGAATGGGGAAATAATGGTGAATTTTATAATGTAGTTGCTTTTAATCTACAGCTGGCAAAGATGTTGACAATTTATCTTGAAATTTAATAATAGATGGATATTTTCAATGATTCAAAAAAATTGCAATACAGAAGAGACACCTCCATTTTGTTTTTTCTTGCTGCCCTCATCTCTTCCAGTCTGGCTTTCTTCCTTTCCAGTTCTGCTTTGCGATCCATCTTTGCACTCTTCACTTTCTTTCAAAAAACTATTTTTAAATAAAAAATGATCTCTGGATTACGAAACTTCAAATATGGCTGGCTATTGATTTTTAAAGAGAATAATATCTCAAAGTGTTCAAACAAGTAAGATAGATTTGGATTTTGTTTAAATTATTTTTAGAATCCTAGAAAATGGAATTAGTCACTACGAATGATGACGAAGAGAGTATTATGGATGCAAGCATATATATGATTTTATGGCCCTTTTTATATCTTAGTTATGTTCATTTAATATAAGGAAGTTACTAAGAGCAGCATCTAAAATAGTTTTAAAGCGTTTAACTTCATTAGTACACAAAAGAACCAAACTATAGAATAGAAAAATTTTAAATTATAGTTAATGATTCTATATTTAAAACAATTTATTAAAAGAAACTGGTATAATATCACTTTCAATCAACTTTTCAAAAATTTCTAAAAAGCAGAAATTCAGAATACATTTTGATAGTGGAACACTATAACTATAATTTCAAATATTTAAAGCATAAATTTCATGTTCAAGTTTTCCATCATCTTCGTCTTTGGCAAGCCATCTCTCATGGGGAAACAACCATTTGCCTCCATTCCCATCTTCCACTTCCACCCAGCCTAGGTACCAAGCCCCTCCCAACCCAGAGTTGTCATGACCAATTCTGAAGGTTCATTCAAGTTTTGGATGTAGAGTTTTAACAAATTTTAATGGATTGAAAAAAATGTATTTTGTCCAAGCTCTATTTTTTCATGCCTGTTTTGGCCCTAACTAGCTATAAAATGATTTGTTTGTAAGAATTTAAAAATAAAAGTGAGCCTTAATAATTAAGCTACCAAATAAGTGGAGAACAATCCAAAAGAGCCGCTACTGATATCTACTGTTAAATTGACAAATGCAGCAAACTCTTCAATTCAAAAAAGTTCTAACCTGATTTTGGTGAGTGGCGTGACATCTAAGGACTGGATTCGGAAGATGTCTGTCTGGTTTCTCTCGAACTTGTTCTTGTTGTTCTCTGACGCCTTCAGCATCAGTACTCCTGCGAGACGAAAAGAAGAGTGAATGAGAAAGGGAGAAACAGAGAAAAGAAATGAAAAATAAGAGAGAAGAAAATAAAGGTACACCTCAGAATCATGCTAAGTGCCAGTCTTTGTATCTTTTTTGTAAATCACTCATGAGCAAGGTTGTACACCTAACGTGCAAAACACAAACAAGCCACCACCTGTATCGTCATCAGCACCATAGAGTGTGATGTGCACGTTGGAATCAGTGCCTGCACCCCTCTTGTCTCCGGTGTGCACACGGATGCTGTACGTGCACAGGCCTGCTTGGGTCAGATTTGGTGCATAGTAGATTGTGGAAGGGCTGATTAAAGGGGTGTGATCAATAAAGAAACCTCGAATAAGGATCGCAAAATACAATTTTAAAATTGAATTGCAATTTTAAATTGTTTTAAAAATTTTAAGTTAAAATATTGCAACTATTAGCTGCACCCACCCTTCACGGATGACTGCCTTCGTGAAAGCACGCTCATCCTCCTCCTCCCACTCACGACACTTCCTTTACGATCATCATTCTCACCCTCCTCACCCTCCTCCTCTTCCTCCTCAACAGTTGCAATACTGCTCTTGTCCCTCATCAACTTCGCCATCTTGCCTCCCAAACTTGAGACGGAACTCCGTCTGCTCATCCGACTGTTTCGTCTGCTACTATGATTACTACTACTACTATCATCATTACCAATATTATTTTTAATAATATTATTATTATTATTGGTATTTGTGGTTTCGTCTCGGGGAACAAGAGTTCTTGTTAGTTGCTTGTCGCCTTCGTCTATCGCCAACCACTTTCCACACTCGAAGTAGTAGCTGAGTGGTGATGATGATGATAATAATTATATTAATAATATTATAAAATATTTTTTAAATAAATTTAGTAATAAATTCATATTTCGATGAATTCAACTAAGCATCCATCCACACACCTTTCGCCTGTCTTTCCATCCACCACTTCCACGTGATCCAGGTACCAGCCAGCACTTCCACCCTTGTTGTCATGCCCTATTTGCAGTCTTTGGATCTGACCTAGTTCGAGTGACTTGACCTCAAACTCGTCCATCTGATTGGTGGTTGTCGGAGTGAAAGGTTGTAAGTTGATTTTTGACTCATCAAAACAAAAAAATGCGAGTATTTAACAAACTGAAACTCAAAACAAATTACAATTAATTTAGGTTGACACATTTTTTCCACGAAACTATCTTCACTTCCACCACTATTCTCTTTCCCCCTTAAGCACCTCCCCTCACCCTCCCACCATGACACTACACCCACCTGGTTCCTTTCAAACTTGTTCCGGTTGTTTGTCGATTTGTCCAAAAGAAAACGTCTAGAAGTGCCCAAAGATCCTGAAAGCACCAAGGTCACATTGGCGTCTGTTCCAGCTCCCCGTTTATCGCCCGTGAACACTTTGATGTGGTACTCGGTCTCTTTGAACGTTTGTGTGTGCATGATTGGTTCAAGTTTAAAAAAAAATCAATAAGTCACTTACATTACTTTGTCCTTATAACGTCACCACTACAACACCAAGCAACCACACCACCTTCCCACCACACACAATCATATCAGCCATTCACAGAAATACACAACACACAAATCAAACCACACCCCGCCACACCATACGGTATGGTCCATACCTTGCAACTTAGCGGCAGTCTCTTCAGAATTGCAACTTGTTGGGACGATTTCTCTTTCCACCAATCCATCACCATCCTTCTTTGAAAACCACTGGTTCACTTCAAAGATATACTCTTCAACCTCACCATCATCATCATCGTCATCATCATCATCACCATCACTACTCTTATCAGTTTCATCATCATCATCACTAGAAATCTGCCGTCTGTTATGTCTGCCTACAGAAATTATTGACTTTCTGTTCTTTCTTTTCACATTTTTCTTCTGTTTCGCTTTTGTCTTCTTTTGAATCATCAGCTAGAATCAAAATGGCTTCATATAGGAATATTAAATGGCATTCGTTCCAGATTACCTAGCAAGGCTTAATTGAAAGTTTTTGAATTAAGCTCAAAAATTTAAATTATAATTTTTTCAAAAACTCATTTTTTCTTTTCAACCCACCTTCTCCAAGAACCATCCATCCATCAGGCCCTTGCCATCATGCCCTATTATCACCTTCATCACCTCTCCAACCTCCCTCGCTTCCAGCTAAAAACATGTTTTAAAGATAGTGTGTTTTAAACAATGATTTGTCATTTTAACTACTATCACCATCACTGCATAAATCCTTGCTATCAACCTGACAACGCCCCTAATCTCATCACCACTTCCTTTTTCCACCATGGTCAACACTATCGTCACTATCCTTATCATCACTGCATCCTCCACCACCACCATCATCATCAACACCACCACCAATAACCAAATCATCATCATCACCACCATCACCTTAAAGACATCCATGGCCCCCTTCTCAAAGTTGTCAGACTGGTTGGCAAGGACCATCTTGCCACTCCTGCCATCTGTTCCGAATATCTCGATGGAAACCTTGGCATTGGTTCCTGCATTTGCCACGTTCCCCGTCCATGTAGTCACCACGTACGATGTGGCTGTTGGCGTGGTTGTAGTCGTAGTGGCAGTGGTGGTGGTGTTTAAGGAAGTGGTAGTGCTTTTTTTTGTGGTAGTGCCTTTTTTTGTAGTGATGTTTTAATGGTGGGTGCGGTTGTTTTGGTGGTCATGGTGGTAACATTTTTTTGTGGTTATCAAGGTGAATTTTTAAAGTTATTACACACATAAACGGTGAATTTGTAAATTTATAACACACATAAACCAACACGAACATTTTTCGAGAGACAGACTAGAAGACAAGATCGATTTTTTGCGTTCGACAGGAAATAACTCTCGTTCAACCAGTCCATCATCTTCCTTCCTATCCAGCCATTTGCCACAACTGAAGCAGTAAACTTCTTGTTTTGAGGCAACCGTCACCACCACCTCTTGCAAGAACCAGCCACTCCCAACCCCTTTGTCATCGTGCCCAACCAAGAGCTTTGTCAGCTGCGTCATTGGTGATGGTGGTGTTTTTATATTATTCTATTTATTCAAATTTCCACTAATTTCTTCTTCACACCTCCCGCTTGCCCATCTACCTTTCCAAGATAGGCCAGTTCGAAGGAAAACTCGTCGATTCTACTGGTCTCGAATGAACCTTTTTTCGCCTAGTTTGGTGTTGTTTTTGGGGTGATATAATGTCGGTTAGTGGCCCTCTGAATAACAACTTATACCCTATTTACCATCAAACTCTTCACCATACTCACTACCACACTTACCACCACACTCACTACCACACTTACCACCACACTCATTCGAAATAAAAAACCTAAAACTCATACCAAACTCAACATTCAAATCCCACAATGGAAAAACCTTCAGAGGCAGCCTGTCACTCGAAGCCTCTTCTCCGAACAACTGCACAAACACGTTCGCATCAGTGCCAGCCCCCCTCACACTCCCTGTCACCACTTTTATTTCATAAGTGGTAGCTGGAAAGAGGAGGAAGAGAGAAAGGAATGTGTTGTCGAACCACAACAACAACCACAACAACAACAAAACCAACAACAACACTGACACTGCAGCATGTGAACTCCAGCTGACCACAACTCTCTCTCAGTCGCTCCGTCATCTTCATCTTCTGCCAGCCACCTGAACAGCAATCATCATCATCATCATAATAACAATAATCATATTAACAATAATCTAATGAAAAATGAGCAATGCGCAAAATCATTATGAAAAATAATAAATATTTTATATTTTATTTTATTTTTATATATATTTAATTAAAAAAATAATAAATAAATATAGAGTTATATACCGGTTGCAGTCAAAGAGAATGTCTTGGTTCGAGTCGAGCACTCCGACCACCACCCTCTTCAGGAACCAGCCACTGCCTGAGAAGCATTGTGCATGCCATATTTAGTAAGTAATGCTTTGATAATGATGCTGGTATTTATCATCATCTTCATTCTCATTATCATCAGCATCATCATCATCATCATCATCATCATCATCATCCTCATCATCATTATCATCTTACCTGCTCCTTTTCCGTCGTGTCCTATCCTTATCATTTTGATCTCCTTCAAATCAACCGCTTCTATCACAAATACGTCTGTCTGTGTCAGTATATATGTGTGTGTATGTTACTCCAGGTATGTTTGCGTACAAGATGATGTATAAGTGTGTTTTTTTATTCTTGTATATGTGTGCCTAGGTGTCTTTGTTCATGTTTGTGTTTGTATGTCTGCGTGCAAAAGATGAATCAAACCAAACTCACTTTTCCCTTCTCAAACAGGTTGAGGTTCTTTTTTCCAGCGCCATCATCGCCACTAGCATAGACGTTATATTTATCCAGAGATCTGTTTCCGGTGTCTCCATTATCGCCCACCACATTAAGCCACACATTCGCATCAGTACCACCTCCTCTCACATCTCCAGTCATCACTTGAACCTGGTACTTCAGAACTGATTGTGTGGCTGTGTGCTTGATTCTAACCAGAAGGGGGCTTACTAATGCATTCACCCATCCACCAAACTACCCACTACCTTTCTTCCAATCACTCCATAGGACCAACCAACTACACCCCCTATTTATGCACCTATTTCCGAAACAACTATTAATCACTCATTCTCCTACCATTCACCTTGCTCTCCCTTACCCACGTCTCCTCCTGTGGCAGGAAGTTCTCGAACCGTCTGACCATCATCATCGCTACGGGACAGCCACCTATCGAAGGTTTTGGCAGTTTTAAACATTTATAATATTTTTAAATAAATAATTTAATTTAATTTAATAATTTAATGAACTAATAATCCATATATAACGAAGGATTGAGCGGCTAGTCGAGTGCATTCTGGCACACACCTGTAGCACGGGAAGGTGTATAGGAGTCCTGTACTGCTACGCATCAACTCGATCTGGACAATGTGGAAGACGGAAAATGTTTATACAATCCCAAAAATATAAATAGCCATTCAACCGATCTTTACTTTTTTACCTAACGTAAAAACTAATTGATATCAAATCCTCACTCACCAACTACAATTAACCCAAGCAATCCTCATCCTCACCTTCCAACCTTCAACCATCTCTTCCAACACCTCTCTAACCACCAATCCTCCCCACCACAACCCACCACCTTGTCCAGCTTCCAGGCAGCAAAGGCTCCTTCTCCATCATGCCACACCCTCAACTTGATTGGCTGGCCCACTTCCTCTCCAGCCAATGAAAACTCATCAACTTTTCCCGCTTCAAATGGGTTTTTAGGATGATGCAAGGCGAGATCTTTGGTCTTTTTGTAGCACTTCCCTTTTGCTTTTTCATCGTCAAACTTCACGCTTGAGGAGCGTTTGATTAATGACTTTTTTCTTCCAATCCCACCGCTCATCTCAAAGCCATCATCATCTCCGCCACTGGCGAAGCTGTTAATTGAATTGGCAACATCCCCGGGAGTGCCGTCACCCTCACCATACAACACCATGAAGACGTTCGCATTGGTGCCTGCTCCCTTCTCTGACGATGTGTACACCCTCACCACCCATTGTGTCTCTGTGAAGTTGTGCATTGTAGTTTGATGTGCCTTAGTGTGGTGTGGTGAAGTGGCATGTAAGGATTTACAGAGAAGAAAGGTTGAGAGAGCGGAGTGTTAGCTTAAAAGACACTTTTTTTTACTTCTTTCAGTGAAAGATTCTTCAGCGGCAAGGAGAGACCGTTCGATCAATCCTCCATCCTCATCTTTTGACAACCACTTGCCACAGGGAAACAGCTGCTCCAGTCCGCTAGAAGGGTTGTACGCCCTTATCTAATTGAGTGAGTGAGTGAGTGAGTGAGTGAGTGAGTGAGTGAGTGAGTGAGTGAGGGAGTGAGTGGGTGAGTGAGTGAGTGAGTGAGTGGGTGAGTGAGTGAGTGAGTGAGTGAGTGAGTGAGTGAGTGAGTGAGTGAGTGAGTGAGTGAGTGAGTGAGTGAGTGAGTGAGTGAGTGAATGACGGAGTGAGTGAGTGAGTGAGTGAGTGAGTGAGTGAGTGAGTGAGTGAGTGAGTGAGTGAGTGAGTGAGTGAGTGAATGACGGAGTGAGTGAGCCCTCACCTCTTCTAGGAACCAGCCAGGACCAAGACCACTGTTGTCATGACCAACGACAATTCTACTCAACGGCCCACCACTCCATCCCTCCACTGCCACCTTGCACACATCCACCCTGCCCCTCGCAAAGCTGCATCCCTTCAGCCACATCTGGCCACTAGCCACTTCAACGCTGCTTCTTTTGATGTCTTTGGATTCATTTTGCATGTTGTGGTTGTTGTGGCTGTTGTTGTTGCTGGAATTGTTGTTGCCATAGTAGAACGAGTGGTTGTTGGCGTATCTGATGAGTGAGTCATGCCGCTTGTAGTGGTTGAACCTGCTTGGTGGCGAATGCCTGTTGCTGACATCGATGTAGTTGGTTTGGTTGTTGTTGTTGTTGTTGTTGTTGTTGTTGTCAAGGTGCTTGTACAAGATGACGTAAACTCTGGAGGAAGTGGATGCGTTCATGACGTCACCAGTCTTCACTTTCAACTCATACGTCTCTGAGGACGGTAGTGATGATGATGATGATGATGATGATGATGATGATGATGATGATGATGATGATGATGATGATGATGATGATGATGATGATGATAAGGATGATGCTCGTGGAAAAGACTATAATTATGATGAAAACGTTGATGATCTTTCATAAAATGATAAAAATTAAAAATATTTTAATTGAAATAATTTTTCATATATAAATTACTTTTTACAGTTATGAGGGTGATGATGATGATGATGATGATGGTGATGATTATGATAAAAAGAAGCAACGAAAAAATAATAGGATGTTTATATGAAATAAGAAATAAATTCAGAATGATGGTAATTATTATTAATTTGATCAATATAAAAAGCAAATCACAATAACCCACCCATTACTCCTCCACCTCCTCCACTTCCTCCTAAACAGGTCAGAATTCTTTCTATCTTTCCATCATCTTCATCTTTGGCGAGCCATCTGCACATGTGTATATTTTGAGTTTTTTTCATGTTTATGTGTTTTAATTCGTATTTGGTATGCGTTTTTTGTTTGTTTTTGTCTATTTATCATCATTACCTATTGCAAGGAAATGTGTAGGTATGGCCTAGCTCGACATCAACCACTTCCACCTGTGTCAGTGTCAAAAACTCTTTCAATAACTTCATAATCCCGTTAAACTACAACCACACTACTACATTACTTCAACCAAACTGCTACAGCCTTACTACTCCACAACCAAACTACCGCAAACACATTACTACAACCACACTACTACATCCTCACTATCCCAACAAGCACACAACCTCAGCCACTCCACTACAGCCTCATCACCACAACTACATCATCATGTAAACCCCACCACCACTCCAAGCACCACACCCCACCACCTTGTGCAGAAACCATCCTGATGACGATCCGGAATTGTCATGCGACATTTTGACGCCATCCACAACACCAAGGTCTGAGCACGTGATGCGGAAGGTATCCACTCTGTGATGATGAGGATGAGGATGATAATGATCTTGATGATAATGTTGAGAATAATGATAATACTCATAATAATAATAATAATAATAATATTGTTATTATGAATAATTACTATCAATATTTTTATTAACAGTCTCGTCATCGAAAGTGGGGTAAAACAAACATATAATTTTTTCTAATTTAATACAATTAAAATTATTTAAAAAAGTATTATTATATAATATTTTTCCAATTTAGAGCGCTAACTTATTTCTTTCAAAGTCGTCTTTCCCTCTCGCCTCCAGCACCACCTCAGGCGCCCACCCACTGCTGCCCCTCAGTCTCACTTTCACCGAGGCATCAGTGCCTGCGCCCGCCTTGTCTCCGGTGTGGATGTGCAGACGGTAGACTTTGGTGCTGCCTGCAGCAGGTGGTGGAAGGAAGGAGTTGAAGTGATCGTGCTTGCAATATAGTGTTTGTAGTATCAATCAATCAATCACTAATGATTTGTATAGCGCCCTTTACTAAGTGAACAAAAGCGCTCTTCAAATAAATTTGTTAAATAAAACGGTTTTTAGACCACTACCAATATATGTATATATCTCAATTTAAATAAAAAAAAACAAACAATCAACCTCAATAATCAAACCTCACCCACACCACCATGACAATCACCGCCAAAAAATCACTATCACCACCAAAAAAAATTCAATCATCACTACAGTACCAACACTCATACCATAGCACACTCATCACCACATCATTCTCAAAACCATAAAACACAATCATCATTCTTGTCAATTTTCTGTCTTGCCACTGGTGCCGAGGCTGCGATAGAGGGTGAAGGAGAAGTCCTTGCCAGCACTGGAACTGCTTCTGCTATGGAAGGTTTTCTTCTTTATGTCACAGCTCACTTGATTCCCTGCGGCCATCTTGGTCTGCTGCGGCCATTCCTCGACAGATTCATAACAACCAACATTCGCACACAAAACATTCTAATTAATTAAATGTAATTTTTATTTAGACTTAAGATTCTAAAATTTTAATATATTATACCCAAAACCGTTTATTCTACAAATTTATTTGAGCGGCTGCCAAAATGGACGTAGTTTACAGCTTTAAAACTGAAATTAAAATTAATTTAGAACTGAAATGAAAAAAATAATAAAACGCATGTTTAACCATTCTTTTCTTATCTCTTCCATATTTGTTTTCTACTATCATCAAAACCACCACCTCTCACCAGAGCCTCCGCTTCTGGAACCAATCAAATCTTTGTACACGTAAGCACCCTTGCCATCCAGCCACTCATAGCAGGGGAAGATGTAAGAGTGTCTTGATTGGTGGACCACCACTCTATCTAATAACCAATCCGGAGCGAGGCCTGAATTATCGTGACCAATCCTGGAGGGGTGAGAGCATTCAATAATTAATTAAACAAAGATAAAATAATGATTTAACTTGGGTATCTACTGCATGAAAAAAACAGCTATGAAATCATTTAAAAAATGTAATTCAAGAAAATGAATTTCGAAATTATCATTATTAGCATCACCTGATTCGTTCAACTTCTCCCACGTTCTGAACTCCTTTCAACACAAATCGGCTCACCCTTCCCTTTGCGAACAGTGTGTTGTTGCTTCTATTGTCGTTTTCGTTGTTGCTTCTGTTGTCGTTTTCGTTGTTGCTTCTGTTGTTGCCTATGTTGCTGCTTATGTTGATGTTGTTTGTTTTTATAAAAGTTTTTATATTTCTTGTTTCTGCTGATCGATTTTTTCTTGTTTTGTGTCGGATAAAACAATCATTTTCGCCACCACCACCACCATCACTTCCAAAACCACCATTTTCTCGCAAGGAATTGTGCTCACTCAGCCACAGTAAGTTGGTTTGAAGAAGAGGATTCTGTAGATCTGTCTTCCCGAACAACTGTACACTCACCCTAGCACTAGTGCCTGCCCCCTTACTTGTCCCTGTGTGTACTTCTACGTAGTAGTCTGTGTGTGTGTATGTTTGGGTTTGTATTTGTGTCTGATTTTGTGATATTGTATTTGGTCTGATTTTTTTGAATATTTGTTTATATGAATGTGTATTTATTCATTTATGCATATTTGTGTGTATTAATTTAATTTATTATTTAAACCTACTACTCCTACTAATAATTTTAATCATGGAAGGACATGTACCTGTGAAGTGGCAAGAGGCGTTGTGGGGGTACAGCTTGCGTTTGAGGCTTCCATCTGATTGGTGCACTGACAACCAATCACGACACTCGAATCTCCACACAGCCCCTGCACCCTTCTTCAGCTTCTTTTTCAGCACCACTCTCTCCACGTACACTCCCTCTTCCGCCAGAACTCCATTGTTCTGGGTTGGGGAAGTGTGGAGATTCTGCTTACTGTTTTGTTTGACATATTAGTGATTTGAATTGCAGCAATATTTTGAGTTTAAGAAACATCCAGAAGGGTCTTATGCTCAGTAAGTAGTGTGGACTCATTAAAGCGATTGAGGGTTCTTGGACATTTCGCTGCTCGGACACTAATATATAAAAGATTTTTTACAGATTTTAAAGATCTTTATTTGTAATTAAATTTTTTAGTTTTCATTGTTTAGAAATACAATTAATTTTTTATCGCTAGTTTAAAAAGTCTTACTCACACTGATTAAGAATTAAGTAAATAAAACACATAAAATAATTTTATATATAATAATAGAAAATATTATAATAATGAATAATAAATAATAAGCACACATATATATATAATAATTAATAATTAATAATGAACATATATATATTGTTCGTTTCTCAGCAAGAATGAAGAATGATCAGCACCTGTAAAACGATGAATCTCACTTCCCCCACGTCTTTTCCATGCGCCTTTCCAGCCATCCTCACCAAGCCACCACCACCCGAGAAGTCACTACTCGGAATAGCGACTCGTGACAATTTGACGCTTGTCTTCGATATGTTACTGCAGGTGCCATAAATGCTGATGAGAAGTTTGAACGACGCTGATTGGTGATTGGCTGTCACGTGAATGCTGTAGGAAGCTTCATGATTGGCTGAAACTGGACGATGGCGACGAGTGTTTTGTTGGAATTGACTTGTGAAGATAATGTTGTTTCGTTTGAGATCCTGTGTGAGTTGTTGTGTGGTTGTAGTGTTGTTGTGGTGTTGTTGTAGTGTTGTTGTGGTGTTGTTGTAGTGTTGTGTAGTGTTGTTGTTGTAGTTTTGTTGTGTAGTGTTGTTGTTGTAGTGTTGTTGTTGTAGTGTTGTTGTTGTAGTGTTGTTGTTGTAGTGTTATTGTGTAGTGTTGTTGTAGTGTTGTTGTGTAGTGTTGTTGTTGTAGTGTTGTTGTAGTGCTGTTGTAATGTTGTTGTGTAGTGTTGTTGTAGTGTTGTTGTGTAGTGTTGTTGTGTAGTGTTGTTGTAGTGTTGTTGTGGTGTTGTTGTAGTGTTGTTGTGTAGTGTTGTTGTAGTGTTTTCGTGTAGTGTTGTTGTGTTTTGTTATAAATGTTGGAAAAATGCTTGAATGGATCTCATGTATTTCGGTCCACTTGAACAGAACGTGAAATTGCTCAAATTACAAAACCTTTCAAACGTTCCAACTAAAAGCAAAGCCATACAAAAGCATCGTCTCCATACAAACACTGGAACAGATGTTGAAGAAACGTCGAAGGTAGAAATCTTTCAAATGGGGGTCAGTGAAGGAGAAGTAGGGAGGGGGTAGTGATGTGGCTGTCGCTGGTCGATCATAGCGGAGTGTCCCTGCTGTGTGTGTGCGTGTATATATATATATATATATGTGTGTGTGTGTGTGTGTGTTTGTGTGTGTGTGTGTGTGTGTGTGTGTGTGTGTGTGTGTGTGTGTGTGTGTGTGTGTGTGTGTGTGTGTGTGTGCGTATTTGTGTGTGTGTGTGTGTGTGTGTGTGTGTGTGTGTGTGTGTGTGTGTGTGCGTGTGTGTGTGTGTGTATGTTTGTGTGTGTATGTATGTTTGCATATACATGTGTGTTTTTTTGTATATAAATGTGTTGTTTTTTGTATTTACATGTGTGTTTTTTTCTATATACATGTGTGTTTCTTGTATATACATGTGTGTGTATTTTGTATGCGTATTTTTGTAGACATGAAGATGATGTAACAACATATAAAAGCCAACACGAGGGTCGATCTTGATAGAGGGACAGTATCCTTTTTTTGTTAGACATCTTGATATTGATTAGTTAATATTTGTTTTTAATGTTATTTCTTGTACTTTATTTTATTTTATTAGGATCAGTTTTAATTAGTCTACTTCAATTTATCAAGTCAATAAATTTTTAAATACTCTATTCTATTTTCCTACATCGTTTCTTCTTTTATTATTTTTTTTCAAGTTTTGGATTTTTAAAATCTTCAAAACATGCAAATTACCACCAGCTAGTTAATTTGTGAAACACTGAATGATTGTCTCAATAAGTGAACATTTTCTAAACGAAAGCAGCCATCATTTTAATATCCAAAAACTATTTCGAAATATTATTTACTATCGCAACCACAATCACAATGATTTCTATTTGAGATCCCCTTCAGGTGTTGAGACTATGTTTCTTTTGACATCGTTGCCATGACGACTATTAAACAAACCTTTCATTCGTCTATCGATGAAAGTATGTTTTTGTACGTGTGTATGTTGCAGTGAAACAGATAATCTTGGTGTTAGCACCCACCATCTTAAAAGTCGTTTTAAAACAACTAAAACCTCATATCACTTCCAATCCAAACTACTCCAGTCATTAATCCGCCCACAGGCCTTACCACTCCACAGAAACAGCACTACTGCATCATACCGACCACACTTTCAATGGTCGTGACTCAAAAACACCCCCCTTCTCGCACCCCTTAATTTATTTGAATAATTTTGAGTCGATCTTGAACTGGTTGCCATAATATTTATAAAATAAAAATTATCAAGTTAAACTAGGCACACATATCTCATCACCAACCAATATACAACACGGGTTTCTCAAGTCTCTGCTCTTGGACCGATTTATTCACCACATAGATCTCACCTATCTCAAATATAGTCAAACAATTCAATATAACCTACCATAAATATGCTGATGATATACAACTTCTTCAATTCATCACACCTAACACATCCAACCAAGCTACTAGTAACCTCACATCTTGCATACAAACCATGGAAATTTGGTTTCTCAATAACTTCCTCCAGTTTAACACCGTTAAATCAATAATAATAATACTAGGCACCACTTTTCAACTAAATAGTTTAAATACCAGATCGTATATCGACATCAACTCAAATAACATCCCCATTAATAACACTCTCAAAATACTTAGTCACACTCGGCAGTAAACTCACTTTTAAAAACCACATCACATATTTCATCCAATCATCAAACTATCATCTCAAAACACAAACACATACGCCCATTCATTACTACTGACCTGTCCGCCTCACTTTCCCGATATCTAATATTAATCAAAGTTGACTACTGTAACTCCAATCAAGAAAGAAATCTTCTACAGTCAGTTTTGAACAAGGCTGCTAGAATCACAATCAATCAATCAATCAAATCAATTTCTATAGCGCTCTTTCCTCAAATTCAAGAGCGCTCGTAAATGAATTTGTTAAACAGATATGTCTTCAGATCCTTACGAAAAGTAAATAATGATTAGGAAGTAGTTAAATAAGGAGGTAATGAGTTCCAAATATATGGACCTGCATAATGTGATGATAAATAGGAGTACGGCTAACGATTCAAGCTGCATAATTAAAATGGTTTTAGCTATTGAAATAAAATGATAAATAATAATATAATTTAATTAAAATAATAATTATTATTATTACTGTAAATATGATATTCACTCTCCGTATCATCATCCTCTTCATCATCTTCATAATCATCATAATCATAATCACAATCACTGGCGGCGATCTGCTAAACATCTTGGGGGGGTATTAACCAGCATGGACGATTATGGGGGGAGGGTCCTGTGGCCCGGATTACCCCTCCCCCCACTTAAAAAAACATTTTTAAACATCTTTTTTTTACGAATATTCAAGTAAGCAATGAAAAGTTTTAATTAGACAGCTATAACAATAACTAAACATACTCACAATGTATTAATTTGTAAAAATTATGTTTTATGCCATGTTTGACGATTTTGCTTGCATCAAAACATGAGTTTTAAAATGTTTTGATTGAAACATGTGTGGGGGGGGGGGGGGTCCACATTAAAGTGGACCCTTTCACTACCCAAAAGTGGAGGGATCCAGAACCCAGGACCCCCCCCCCCCCCAGGATAGCCGCTCATGATAACAATATATTCATAAGCACAATCATAATCACAAAATAATAATAATCATAATAATAATCATCATAATCATCACAATCATCATAGTCACTATAATCATCATAGTCATCCTAATCATCGTAATAATCATCATCACCATCATACCCATCATGATCTTAATCATCCTTCCCCTCGTATTATTTCCACAATCGTGCAAAAATCGAAATGAGAGCTGCGGGTGATTTGAAGATCACAACAACTAGACATCGACATGATGAATTACTACTACTACTACTACTACTACTACTACTACTACTACTACTACTACTACTACTACTACTACTACTACTACTACTACTACTACTACTACTACTACTACTACTACTACTACTACTACTACTACTACTACTACTACTACTACTACTACTACTACTACTACTACTAATACTACTAATACTACTACTACTACTACTACTACTACTACTACCTGTACTACTACTACTACTACTACTACTACTACTACTTCTACTACTACTACTACTACTACTACTACTACTACTACTACTTCTACTACTACTACTACTACTACTACTAATACTACTACTACTACTACTACTACTACTACTACAACTACTACTACTTCTAATACTACTACTAATATTACTCCTACTACTACTACTTCCCTTCGTATTATTTCCACAATCGTGCAAAAATCAAAATAAGGAGCTGCGGGTGATTTGAAGATCACAACAACTAGACATTGACATGATGAATTACTACTACTACAACTAATACTACTACTACTTATTCTACTACTACTACAACTACTACTACTACTACTACTACTACTACTCCTACTACTACTACTACTACTACTACTGCTACTACTACTACTACTACTTCTACTACTACTACTACTAATACTACTACTACCACTACTACTACTACTACTACTACTACTACTACTACTACTACTACTACTACTACTACTACTACTACTACTACTACTACTACTACTACTACTACTACTACTACTACTACTACTACTACTACTACTACTACTACTACTACTACTACTACTACTACTACCACAACTGTTAATAATAATTATAATAAAATTCACCCTACACCATCTCTCTCGTCATAATCATTATTCTTTTATGGTATTAAATCCACCGCAAACCAAAAATCGATATATGAAGCCACGTTTGTTTGGCATAAACAAAATTGAAATGCAACACCGCGAAATGCTGGCGATATTGATCCTTTAAAAATCTGATTCTTATCGAGAGTACCGTTGAATAACAAGACTTATCGAGCAGGTATTCTGGGAAAGCTTCCTGAACAACACGCCAAGTCCAAACACAACAAATCAATACAAAAAATTATTGGAATTTTTTTCTATATAAACTGATTGGCTGTCTTGGTTGAAAAAGAATTTCTCTACTATCCAGCTCCAGGTATTTACTAAGTTAAGATAAAAGTGTTGCTTTGTAGCGAAATACAATTACTTTTTAATTTCGACAGTTAGCAGCATTGATAAATAATTTGACTCTCAACATTCCACCGCAGAATGATCTCCTTCAAGTTGGTTGCTTGTCTCGCTTGTGTCCTGGTGGCGGCTCTGCAGGCCCACGCAGGTTATTAGTTCTTTATTCACTTGCTTTGAAAGTTTAAAGTTGACTTTTTGATCTTTCATACCTTGTATTTTGAAATATACTAACCAAATTTTATTTGACAGGTTGTCCCAGTGGGTTCACTGATGCAAAGGGAAAATGTTACTCAGTCCATAAAGAGAAAAAGACATGGATCAAAGCTCAAGAGGACTGCGTTGATAAGGGTGGCTTCCTAGCATCTGTATGGAGTGATGAGAACATGAAGGCTTTGCAAGAACTGAAACCAACGTTTGACAGTGAGTTAAAGTTTTGAAAATACAATTTAAGCAAGCTCAACACAGCTTGAAGTCATTTATCATAAATTATTGATATAATCACCAATCAAACGCCTTCAGGTACTTGTGAATGGTACTGGGCGGGAGGTATCAGATGCAAGACAAACTATGCTTTTTTCCAGACAAAAGTTTCACCTGGTTACAGCCCCGAAAGCTGCACTGTAACAAGCTTTGAGCCCTATACCAATTGGGCACACACCCAGCCAGACAATTATGGACCCGACGGAGAATCTTGTCTAGAGCTTAGACCTAACTTTCAATGGAACGATCTGCTTTGTGCCACTCCATCCTGCTACATTTGCCAGACTATAGCGACTAGTTAGACCCCGTCTGCTCTCAACTGACCATTTTGTGGGTCATTCAATAATGAACTATTAATAAATATAAAATATAATCATTTTGGAAATTGTAACTTCATAAAGAAGTATTCGAAATTCATGCAATAAAATCCTAAGGCATACAGTGTTGTTTTAATGAATTATAGCGAAAAGTACTTCGGCTTTACGAAATTAAAAACCTTTTTTTAATTCAAAACGAACAGTTTTTAAGTCATAAAATATGAACGCCGTCGAAGTCTTTAAAGAATCGAGAAAAGTCACGTCGATCTGTTAGCGCTACAGGCGGTAACAAGGTCATGGAGGGAGAATAATTTGGCACTGGCGGCTGTCTTCTTGTCGAAAGTCGAGCAGTTTGTCGGCTAGGATGTTGTACAATACATTTCACATTCTTGTAAAAATCCTCTAATTTAGCTGTGTAAAATGTGCTCCCTCAGTTGGCTGCATACGAATGTCAATGAGATTGTGCGATGGCTGCACTGCTTCTACCCTTTTCTCGAATACAAAAGTTAAATTTTGTTAAAATTCCACTTAAACAACCAATGATTCATTTAAATAAATTTATATGGCCCTTTTCTCTTAAATTTCAAGAAAGCTCTAACTGGGACGCATTCTCACAGTTGGCGCGAAGTGACAATTAAACTAAGTGCGGGTGTCCTTTTTGCTGCTATTCTCGACAAATGCATGTTGATAGCATACTGATAGTGCATTAAATCTTGAAGGCGGTTTTTTTTATCAAACTTTTAAAACATAGCAATGGAAATAGTCATCTTTTAATTAAGGTTCCCAATTTCCTATTCTTGAATAAAAAATAGCATGAAAATTTTACAATCTTTGTTTTATAATTTTTTAAGGGGATAGAAATAAACTTAGTGCACACTGTTTTATAAATATAAACTATTTTTTCTTTCAAGATTTAAATATTTAGTGTGAAGAGTTTTTTGGAAAATGGTTCGGGGAAAGAGGGCACTTGTTGGTGGAAAAAATTGGTTAGGAGAAACTAGTTTTGGGGAGATTTGGTCTTCCGGGGAAATTGGCATATGTTCACCTTACTCGTCGGCATCCAGCATTCATTAGTCCCTGCAAGTCGATTCGTTAATGAGCTTTATTGACTTCTATGAATGCGAAGCTAATTACTTTTCGAGTAAAAATGAATATCAAAGGGATATTAAATGTGTACCGATGCTTAGAATAACTATAGTAATAGGCTAAAGTCTATTGTACCTGAAGACATGATGGTACTTCTGCAGTCTTCCTTCAAGATGTAGTTGGTGACTCCAAGAGCGGGCTCCAACAGGGAAAAACTCACAGGAAAACTCTGCTGCTGGATCTTGCATTCGGGAGTGGCACTGTGTCGGTACTCGAAAGACCAACACTCCTTGCTGTTCGAGCAGAGCTGCTTGCAAAGTAAGAAGCTCTTGGCACCCATTGCAGTGAGAGCAGGCAGGCGCATGTTTTTCGTGATTTCCCAGCAGTCAGTTCCTGCTGATACACTGTACGCTGGGAAAGGATGGGTGGAGAATTATTTTGTTTAGATGGTTGACATGTTTTCATTCTATTGAAAACATTTATTCCAACTGATTGCAAGTGTCTCACCATGGAATGGGGTCACGCCCAGTAAAATGCATAAAAGAAAGTACTTTGCTCCAAGAACATGCATCTTTGACTGCGTTTGTGAAAGGAAAAAAGCTAGGATTGGTCTATTTTCAAGAATCGATAGAAAAAACTTTAACGCTTTTTCAAAAATAGAAAGATTTATTAATAAAATTCCATTTTTTATTTAAAAAATTATTATTTCAAAAATAGCTCAATCTAAACATACGGTTTATTTAGCAAAAAGCTTAGAGGATTTTGACTCACCATTATCACTGTTTGTATTAGCAGGCCCAGATGAATCCTTTTAGGAAAAAAGCGACTGCCTGACTTGCATTACGCTTGCTGCTTATTCAGAGTCCTCCGGGAAAGATATGGTAGGAGACATCACCCCTTCTATATATACCCTGAAATACCAATATATTCGCACACTTTTTAAGAACGGTTTTTTTTAAATATAAAAATAAAATTATTTTTTCACTCTTTTCAAAAATCCTTAATTAATAAATATGGATTTTTAGTGTTGGATTCGGCGGATGCGAATCTTTTCTTAATCCGAAGCCGGAACCGTCGCATTCCTCTTTACCACCATGAGCATTATTGTTTTTAAAATTTACATCCGAACTAAGGACCCAAAAAACAATTAGTCTTTCGAAAAATGATTCTGTATGAACATTTTGGTTGTTCAAAAAATCTGGTATTTTACGGTACTTCTGTGGGCCTCACATCAACCAATCTATCCTATTTTTCTTGCTATTTGCACCTCAATGGCAGATATTGATCGAATGAATTGATCGAATAATTGATAAAACTTTCAGATTTAATAACCGCCAAATAATTAAATGATGTAAGATGAGTAATAGCAAGGAGACATGGAAGTGAGCAGTGCTTTCGAAGGCTAATGAAACAGTGCACTGGAGGTGGTGCAGTGCCTCAACAACGTTGTCAGTCTTCAAGCATGAGTGCTTACAGTAGCTTTAGAAGTTTTCAAACAATTCTTAACGTGTGAACCCATGATTAAAATCTAATAGATTAAATATAAATAATTCACAAATCTTTAATGTAATTTCTTTAGAAAATATTTTGTCTTTTATTTATTTTATTATTTAATGAAAAGGATGAAATCAAAAGCAAGCAATACTGTGCAGTGTTGAGTGGTACCCAGCATAAAAAGGTTACAAGATGACGCCGTGTGGTTGAAGAAGCATTTTGAAGGGATAGCTGGATGGATGAATTAATGGATGGATGGATGATTGAAGGGAGAGATGCATGGATGGTCGAAGAGAGAGATGCATGGATGGATGATAGAAGGATGACAGCTAGATGACGCCATCGTCGAAGAAGAGTTTGGCTAGAGGGTACCTGACCACCAGAGCAACCACACTGAAGCAGATCTGTGGGATTGTTCTTAAGGCTGCATCAAAATGCATTGTAGTTGAAAACATTTTTACCGCGCCAACTTCAACTTTACAGAATTTCCTTATCAAGTTGTATAGCTGATACACAAATTGAGATTCCAGTAACAGAAACTAAGATGAATCCAAGAACTGGCATAACACTGGATACACAAACAACTAGAACAAAGAAAAAGAGTGGCACCTGGATGAAGAGGAGACGATTGGTAAGGGTGCGTTCGTGGCTGGGTCCCCGGAAGTGGAGGAGGAGGTTGATGAGGGTCATGTTGTTGATCGCCTCGTATGAGACGTCATCTTTGCGGTAGCACTGGTGGTGCAGCAGGCCGAGACGGGAAGTCGCCATGACGAGCAGACGACCGAGGAAGCCGACGTCTGCGCTCTTGAAGTGCACCATGCTCATCTCCAACTGGTCTGTCTCTGCATTGTACCTTCGTCATCGTCGTCGTTGTGGTGGTCATGGAAGTGGAAGTAGTGGTGGTAGTAGTGGTGGTAGTAGTGGTGAGAGCTTATATCGTGCTTATCATTATCATTATCATCATCATCATCATTATAATTACGAAGTTAGGTTCATACTAGAGGTCGGACCGGGTACCCGATTTGACCGGGTACCCGCGGGACTCCCGCGGGAACGGGAATGAAAATTAATTTCGGGACGGGAAAAGTCGGGAACCGGGAATAGGTTTTCGGGATGGGAACGGGAATCAAAATTAAAATCGGGAACGGGAAAAAACGGGAACGGAAATCAACTTTTAAATCGGGAACGGGAAAAAGGGAAAAAGTTATTGGGATTGAATTCTTTAAAAATGATTTTTCAGCAAACTTCTAAGTATGGAAATCTCTATTTCATCCATAATCCGTACTTAAAATAGGTATTAAATGCAATATAAATGTATAAATGTATAACGAAGCACCATTGCCAACGTCAAAATCTCCAACACTACATTTAATGTTGTTATGCCGAATCCAAATATTAGGGAGATTAGAACAAATGGGTGATGATGAAAACTTGTCAGTTGAATTCAAAATGGTAATTTTCATTATTTTGTTTTATAAATTAATACGTGGATTTGAATACCAAGACTTTCATAAGAAAAAATTTAATTCTATTTTGTACAGCCAGACCAAGCTGCAGTGCCGTTGAGAAAAAAAAAGATGGTTATTTAGAAGTATTATGTTTGTTTTTATAACGTAAAAATTATAATAAAATTATTATACTATCAAATTATACGAATGATTTTATATTTGCAGTTGTGAAGAATAAGAATGTTGTCAAAAAACATATATCTAACATTATTGCAGCATTAATAATAATGAACGAAGAAAAAAATTCAGAAGAGGATGAATTGTACAAATATTCACAATTACGTCCCAACAAAAAGGAAGATTATAAAGATGTTTTATTTTATTGGAGTGAAATGATAAATTTTCCAATACTACAAGAAGTAGCCAAAATTTTGTTTAGTATACCTGCAAGTTATATTTCCTGTGAACGGAATTTTTTAAACATGTGGTCATTTAACTTTAGACCCAAAATCATCTAATTTGAAAGCTAAAACTCTTGACGGTTTAACCGGTGTAAAAAGCAATAAAGACTTGATTGAATTACTCAAAAACCATGACTAACTTCAATACTTTCATTTCAATAAATATTTGAATTTTAGATCGTGTTTTTTTTATTTTACTAAAAGATTTATTCTCTGACTTTCAAATAATTAATTTCAAAAAATGTTAGGACTAGCAAGTTTGGGAACAGTGAAAACAGCAGTCAAAATGAATAAAAAAACAAAAAGCTTTCGGGAACGGGTCGAGACGGGAAAAACAATTTCGGGAACGGGACGGGACGGGAAAAACAATTTCGGGAACGGGACGGGACGGGAATCAAAATTCTGATGTCCCATCGGGAACGGGACGGGACAGGAAAAACAATTTCGGGAACGGGACGGGACCGGGAATGAAAAATCGTCCATGTCCGACCTCTAGTTCATACTAGAGGTCGGACCGGGTACTCGCGGGACTCCCGCGGGAACGGGAATGAAAATTAATTTCGGGACGGGAAAAGTCGAGAACCGGGAATAGGTTTTCGGGACGGGAACGGGAATCAACATTCAAATCGGGAACGGGAATCAACTTTTAAATCGGGAACGGGAAAACGGGAATAAAAGTTATTGGGATTGGATTCTTTAACAATGATTTTTCAGCAAACTTCTAAGTATGGAAATTTTTATTTTATCGATACTTTAAATAAGTATCAAATGCAATAGAAATGTATAACGAAGCCACCATTGCCAATGTCGAAATCTCCAACACTACATTTGAAGTTGTTACGATGAGTCCAAAGATTAGGGAGATTAGAACAAATGGGTGATGATGAAAACTTTTCAGATGAAATCAAAATGGTCTGTTATATTATTTTAATTTTATAAATTAATACTTTGAATTTGAATGATTAATTTCCAAATGATTGCTCAGTTGATCATTTCGACAAAAGAAAAGATGCCATTGATCTTATTCATATGACAGCATGTCTGTTGCATCCCCAGTATGAAAGATTAATAGGAAAAAAGTTTGGGATAGAAAAGAAATAAATACCAAAACTTTCATTAGAGAAAATTTAATTCTATTTTGTACAGCCAGACCAAGCTGCAGTGTCGTTGAGAAAAAAAAGAAATGATGGTTATTTAGACCTATTTTGTTTGTTTTTATAACGTAAAAATTATTATAAAATTATTATACTATCAAATTATACGAATGATTTTATATTTTCAGTTGTGGAGAATAAGAATGTTGTCAAAAAACATATTTCTAACATTATTGAAGAATTAATAATAATGAACGAAGAAAAAAATTCAGAAGAGGATGAATTGTACAAATATTCACAATTACGTCCCAAAAAAATTGAAAACTATAAAGATGTTTTATTTTATTGGAATAAAATTAGCAATTTTCAAATACTACAAGAAGTAGCCAAAACATTGTTTAGTATATCTGCAAGTTATATTCGCTGTAAACGAATTTTTCAATATGTGGTCGTTTAACTTCAGACCCAAAATCATCTCATTTGAAAGCTGAAACTCTTAACGGTTTAACCCGTGTGAAAAGCATTGAAGACTTGATTGAATTACTCAAAAACAATGACTAACTTCAATACTTTCATTTCAATAAATATTTGAAATTTAAATCGTGTTTTTTTAATTCTATTTAAAGAAATATTCTCTGACTTTCAAATAATAAATTTTGAGAAATGTTAGAACTAGCAAGTTTGGGACCAGTGAAAACGGCAGCGAAAATGAATAAAAAAACAAAAAGCTTTCGGGAACGGGTCGGGACGGGAATCAAAATTTCGGGAACGGGACGGGACGGGAATCAAAATTCTGATGTCCCATCGGGAACGGGACGGGACGGGAAAAAAATTTCGGGAACGGGACGGGACGGGAATCGAAATTCTGATGTCCCATCGGGAACGGGACGGGACGGGAAAACAAATTTCGGGAACGGGACGGGACGGGAATCGAAATTCTGATGTCCCATCGGGAACGGGACGGGACGGGAAAACAAATTTCGGGAACGGGACGGGACCGGGAATGAAAAATCGTCCATGTCCGACTTCTAGTTCATACACATATCCAACAACAAGAGCAAACAACAGCAAGATGACAGTGCGGCTGACTTGGGCAGACGATGGCGAGGACAAGGAAGCAGTTTAAAGAGCTGGGGAGCCGAGTAGACGAAGTTGATGGTTTGCGGCAAGAAGAAGAGCAGGAGGGTTTTCCCGAAGTGACCCAGAATGCCACTCACTGCCAGAGTCATGCCAGCGAAGTAGCAGTAGGTGTCGCCGACAAACACCTTTGCTGGGTACCTGTCGAAGCCATCGTGGTGGCGATGATGTGGTGGTGGTGATGTGCTTGTTGGATGGTAGTGTGGTGGCGCTTCATAATGTATAAATCGACGAGATGATTGAAACTTCACTAAACAGATTAATTGAAAAGAGAAAAACTTGTTGTAGTAGTAGAGGGCGAGAGAGACACAGAAGAGGGGCATCATGAGGTAAAGAGAAAACTCATGTGTTTTTGGGTGTTCTCCTGCGTCATCAATAAAATGATTTACTCACTCTTAGTGACAACTAACACACCAAATAAAAACATTATTAAATGAATTCAGTTTATAAATATATAACCTATATTATAAGAGTATTTTTATTAGAAAACAACGTAAAATACTGTGAATAAAAGCACACGTTTTAACTCTCTTTTTTTCCATTAAAAAAAAACAAACGCAAACAGATACTATTACTACTATTATTACTCCTACTACTATTACTACTATTACTACTATTATTACTCCTACTATTACTACTATTATTACTTCTACTACTACTACTACTACTACTACTTCTACTACTACTACTACTACTACTACTACTACTACTACTACTACTATTACTACTACTACTAGAAACTAATAATAATAATAATAATCACCCTATACGGCATAGGCTATATCATCATCTTAATCAATATCATCCTTCCAATCGTATTATTTCCAGAACAACAACTCGATAAGGATGGGGTAGCACAAAACACGAAGATTCCCTTTGAAAGGATTTGAGTGGGTTTAATCGCTAAGATTTTAATCAAACAATTTTTTACAAATTTATAATTATTTTTTACAGATTTTTGAATATTTGAAAAAAGATTTGAAAAGACGTAAACTTATTTTCTTGCTTTAAAAGATTTGGATTTAAGGATTTCAAAAAACGATTCAACGATAAGATTTGGTTTTCAAAAATCTGGATTTTTACTTAGCCAGACGAAGAGCCACGTTTGATTCTCGAAAACAAAAATGATTGCATCGTCGCTGAATGCAAGAGATGCAGATCCGTTTAAAAATAAGAATCTTATCGAGAATGGACTGTCGTAAAAGCTTCATGAAAGCTTCTTGAACAGCATGCCAATTCCAAAAACAAAAAATCAATACGAAAAATTTTTGGGAATTTTTTCTATATAAACTGATTGGCTGTCTTGGTTGAAACAGAACTTCTCTACTGTTCAGCTCCAGGTATTTACTATGTTAAAATAAAAGTGTAGCTTTGTCGCGAAATAAAATTACTTTTTACTTCCGACAGTTAGCAGCATTGATAAATAACTTGACTCTCAACATTCCACCGCAGAATGATCTCCTTCAAGTTGGTTGCTTGTCTCGCTTGTGTTCTGGTGGCGGCTCTGCAGGCCCACGCAGGTTATTAGTTCCTTATTCACTTGCTTTGAAAGTTTAGAGTTGACTTTTTCATCTTTCACACTTTATATTTTAAGCGATACTAAGTGATTTTATTTGACAGGTTGTCCTGATGGGTACACTGATGCAAATGGAAAATGCTACTCAGTCCAAACTGAGAAAAAGGTATGGCTCAGAGCTCAAGACGACTGCGTTGCTAAGGGTGGCTTATTAGCATCTGTATGGAGTGAAGAGAACATGAAGGCCTTGGAAGCACTGAAACCAACGTTTGACAGTGAGTTAAAGTTTTGAAAATACAATTTAAGCAAGCTCAGTGAGTTGAAGTTCCCCAAATACAATTTGTGCAAGCCCAACACAGCTTGAAGTCATTTATCCATAATCATTGATATCATCACCAATCAAACGCTTCAGGTACTTGTGATCACTATTGGGTGGCAGGTGTCAGATGCAAGGACAAGTGGATATTTCCCGACACTAAACTCCCAGATACTTTCAGCCCCGACAGATGCTCTGATTCGAGAGTTCAAACCTACGGCCGGTGGGGGGGAACTCAGCCAGACAACTGGGGAATAGACGGAGAATCTTGCATAGATATTAGAAGTAACTATCAATGGAACGATCTCATTTGTAACTTGCCATCCTGCTACATTTGCGAAGTTCAAGCGTCTGGTTAGACCATGACTGCTCTCAACTGGCCATTTTGTTGGACATTCAATAATGAACTATTAATAAATATAAATCATATTCATTTTGGAAATTGTAACTTCATAAAGAAGTATTCGAAATTCATGCAATAAAATCCTAAGGCATACATTGTTGTTTTAATGAATTATATCGAAAAAACTTTGCGCAGATGAAACGTATTTTCCAACTTAATAAAAAAAATTGTTTTCAAGTGGTAAAAATATGAACGCCGTCGATTGCTTCAAAGAATCGAGAAAAGTCACGTCGACCTTGTTAGCGCCACAGGAGGTAACAAGGTCATGGAGGGAGAATAATTTGGCACTGGCGGGTGTTTTTGAAATAATTGCTAATTTCGTTCATGTTGGCAATTGAGATTTTTAAACTTCAAAATTTGCAACGACGAAGGTCACAATTTACCTGAAAATTTTCACGTTTGTTAATTTGTTTCATATACAAACGACAGGGATTCATGGAATATGAGCAATTAAATTGCTTTCCATTTTCACTCAATTCCGATATATTCTTTTCTTCAATTCCTTTCTCATCATTATCCTCAACCTCAAAATACCAGAAGCGTCTTATGAATACATGGCATTTTAGGATATAATAAAGTAATTGTTGCAAATTTCAAAAATTATGTTCTCAGTCAGAGCTCTCCAGCTATCCAGACATGCGGGTGGATGAACAATACAGACAGATAGATGGACAAACAATAAAGAAGCAGATAGACACACACACACACACACCCACACACACACCCACACACACACACACACACACGCGCGCGCACACATACACACACACAAGCAGGAGGGCATGCACTGACCGTAGAGTTCGATGAGGTTGAAGATGGCGACAGAGGCGACGATCACCAGCGTCTGACCCACCTCGATGCCGTTGATTCCCGCCATGATGTTGATGGCGTTGGTGCAGAAGACTGCCAGCATGCCCATGTACACGTAGTACAAGACGCCTGGTACATTCGGTGAAGATGATGATGATGATGACAAACATTATAATACTTAAAAAAAGATTAATGAAAAAAAGGAATTGAAAAAATAATATTTAAATAAATGATTTCGGGAACCCGATTTATAGGTTGGTAGCTGGCTAAAAAGCACAATAAACAATTGAACTTGAAAAATCACTCAAGAGCAAAATACTTCAAAAAAAAATATTTTTTGAAAAACTTAGACCAAATTTTGTTACATTTAATATTTTTCTAATCAACTTAAAGGCAAGATGCAAAAAATTTACAATTTTTTAGACGATTTTACATTAGTGTTGCAACCAGGTTTACGGTCAAAATAGACCTTGCTAAAAATATACTTTAATAAATACACTTTAAAATTGTTTGTCTGAAGTTTTTTTTGTTGAAGTCTATTTTGTCCCATCTAAGTGATGGTGAGCGAGCACACACCGATCACCTCTCCCTCCTTGACATTTCACACTGACCCAATAAAAGCGAGCATGCAATGGTCATTTTAGCAGGCATCAGGCCTTTAAGTTGATTAGAAGTGCCAAGTTGTTTAATGCAATATTTTTTTTGCATTTTTTAAATTGTCCCTAAACCTTGAGTTTGAAAGCATGCATTTAACACAAAAAGATCATTTATTGATTTTTGGAGGTACCCAGTTCTTAATTAATATATAATATTATTAATATTCTAATTGGTATTGCGAAATGGCCTTGGTTGATTCATGAAAATATTGAAGCATTATTGGGTGAATGAAAAAAAGCAGTCTTTTCTACCTATGTTGAAACTGTAGCCAAGAATAGGACGGAGTGGAGATGGTAAGATGATGGTGGTCAAGTCGAAAGTGACCAGGTAGACTGTGAGGAGGGGCAGTGAAGCAATGGTGGGCAAGACAAGTTTGTGGCGCCACTTCAAGTCGAACACGTCGTCTGCAAAGCCCAGAAAACTTGTGCAGCAAATGGATAGCATCGCAGCCAAATAGTGCACATACTGAAAAGTGATCATATAGAGTGTAAGTTCATAGCTTTATTTTATTAAAGATAAAAAGTATTTAAGTGAAATTTCAAAATAAATAAAATAATAATAACTTCATGGAAAGGAAACTCAGTGGAATTTCTTTCATGAAGGTGTTTGAAAAAAGGGATTGGTGTGAAGATAAATAAAATGACCAGAAATACCAAACTGCACAGAACGCCTTGGGACTCTGGACTTTGATATTTTGATTATTTCAAAATGAAAATATTTGTTTCATGTAGTTAAAAATAAAGTATTTTAAAATTCATAGTAATGGGGAAAAATTTAAAAACATGTACATCTTCTGTTTTGAGTTCTTGCAGAGATCAATGCCGAAAAGATTAGCTTTGATGAAAGTGTCGCCTGATGCTGCTATAAGACGCTTGGTGACGAAATAGCCAACAACCGACATGAAGAAATTCAATGAAAGAGCTAGATAGTTAACTTGAGAAAACAAAACCATTTTATAATAATTGAAAAATATGAAAAAATTTAATTATTTTACACAGTAACTCAAATTAAAATCTAGAGATATTTAAAAAGATTTCTAGGGTTGAAGGTGTCTAAAAGTGGATTGTCAATTCGGGTTTTAAATAGGCACTTCATTAAAGTACTTTTCATATTTATCAAGTAATTTTTACACCTTTTTCTTTGGATGAACTTTCTTAGAAAACATTTTTTATAAAAAATAGACAAAATAAAAAACTAAATTCAATGAAACCAATGAAACATATACTTTTTAATACGGATTTACTTACAAAAATTCAATAATACTTAATGAAAATTTTCTATAAGAGTATGCAATGAAAGAGAAAGATCAGAAATATAATTATTTCACTTTAATTTCACAAATTTCTATAAAGTGTCAAGAAACTTGAGCATGAAGCAGAACAATTAAAACTCTCGAAAATGTAAAAAAGCAATAAATATCACAATTCAGAAGGATTAAGCTGGTGGAGGAGCTAACGACTATTGAAATGTATCATTACCTACACACCAAAAGTATACTGAAATTAAGCTAACCTTGAATATTACATCAAATACTGAACAAGCTAGAAAAGCACAAAAGGATTCATGATTTGACAGAAATGATGAAGCATACACGACTAGATTGCAATTCTCAGACATTCAAAGCACAATTGCTGAGCGATCAAGAACGAAATGTTTCCTATTGCAGGTGGTAACAAAATAAATCATCAAAAGAATTTTGAAAAGTTTAAATAAATAAAAAAAAGTATAAAAATCACATATTCGATTGCTCGGGGTTGAAGTACCCACGGAGGTGTTGGCTAAGGATGTGCAGGCATCTGGAGTTATTTCCGTGCAGGAGGGTGTTGTGGTGGTCTGTGGAGTAGCCCTCTGTGAAGCCTAAGTCAACCACTGTCAGTCTGTGGTGTGGCATGCTTTGGGTTAGGCGTATGGCAGCCGCTATGGTAAGTACTATAAATCTCTGTAAATACTTAATGAGATGATTCAGTTTAATAAAACCTATTTTTATTATTATTAGTATAATTATTATAGTATATTTAATATATAAAAAAGCTTTTCACGAGAATGAATGTGATTACTAAGTGATTAGAAAACAGCACGCACGAGAGATGCGGGTTCTTGTTCTTGCGGTACTGCTGGAAAGAGGAGCAGATGTGGTCGAAGGAGCTGACTTCAGAGTCTGCAGCAGCCAGAACCAGCACCACATCAGCCATCCCTCCACTCTCTTCCAGCCAGTCCATGTAGTTCGGCTTCAGATCCTCCTGCTGTGCAATGATGAAACCTCATAATGTATGTTATATAGATGAACAATGAAATGATGATATATGAATAAAATGATGAATTCAACTTCATCTTCCAGCCAACAACGCCTCAAAATTCTCAGGTTGAAAGGAAACAAACAGCAAGACAGGTCTCGAGGATCCTGGCAGCGACCTCTTGCAGACTGGCAGCCTCAGGGACGGGTTGGTGGGGGTAGCATGGGTGCACCAGACAAGCTCCCTCAACGCTGCAGAGCATTCTGGTGTAGAGGGAGGCGAGTGCAAAGAAGGAGGGGTGCTGTGAGGGCTCTCGAGGAGGCATGATGATGATTACGATCTTTTTGTTCGATGACTTGAACGACTGAGGGATGAAGAAATAGATTGGAAATTAAGATTTGAGCGCAATAAAAAAAGTCTGAGCAAATTCAAAGAAGATTTTCTCCTGAATAAGAAATTACGATGAAAGTTTTTATCCTATTTGAAAGCGTACAGAAAAATTCATGATGAAAAATCATAATAAAAATATATTTAAAAAAAAGAAAAGCAGCAAAGAGTGTTGGTGGTGGTTACAGAAGGCAGCCTGTGGAGTAGTGTGTGGAGGGCCTCTCGGACTTGAGGCAAGAGAGCCACTGCATCACTCTGCAAACACTGCAACACATCCAGTGGTCGTATGCTGCAACGGTGGGTATTCAATACTCCAGTTTGGGTGTGTGTATGTCAGATAAATACAATACAATACAATACAACGACGAGTATTATTAACGTGGCGTAAACCCGGACGGGCTTCAAGACCACTATTACGAATGGATATTATACAAATACTATTACGAATGGATATAATACAAATACTATTACGAATGGATATTATACAGATACTATTACGAATGGATATTATACAAATACTATTACGAATGGATATTATACAAATACTATTACGAATGGATATAATACAAATACTATTACGAATGGATATAATACAAATACTATTACGAATGGATATTATACAAATACTATTACGAATGGATATTATACAAATACTATTACGAATGGATATAATACAAATACTATTACGAATGGATATAATACAAATACTATTACGAATGGATATTATACAAATACTATTACGAATGGATATTATACCAATACTATTACGAATGGATATTATACAAATACTTTTTTATTATTATTTTTTTTTTAGTCTTTATTAATCACGGTTTGACAGACGCAGGCCATGTTACATGTTGCATAAGATAATAGTAGATAATTATAGGATACTGATGCTAATGATAATGGTTTTTAAAAAAAATACTACAAGACAAAGGATATGGTGAATAGGTAATAATTAAGTAGATAAAAAAGTAATAAGAATCAGAGATGCCAATATAAATATAAATGTAAATTATAGAATGTGATATTTAAGAAGACGAGGGAGGAATGTTTTACTTTCAAGCGTAGTATATATAGGGGTATCAAAATTGTGTTTACGGGGTCTTAAGTTATGAGTAGACTTTTTAAGGGGGGGTAAGAAATTGTGAAGAACGTGGTCAAAGTTATTAGATATTTTAAAGAATAGTTTGGTGTCTAAAGTGGTAAACATAGAAGTGATAGATGGGTAGAAAGAGGGAAGGTAGTTAAGTCTTATGAGTTTATTAATTAGGGACTGGAGTTGCATAATGTGTGGCTGATTAGCAAAACCAGACCAAGAAGGAGCTGCATACTTAAGGTGAGAGATGATGAGGGACTCAGTGATGTCAAAGAGTTTGGCACCAAAGAGTCCATGGGAACGGATTGTTTTGATGGCATGAAAAGTTTGAAAGCATTTATTGATAATGTGATCTATTTGTGGTGAAATGTTAAGGGTGTCAGTGAATGTGATACCTAAGATAGTGAGTTTGTTAGTGCGTTGAATGGAAGGGTGTAAAGCTGGTGGTGTGATGCGTTTATAACTATTATGAACTATGAGTTCAAATGATTTTTTGAATTACGAATGGATATAATACAAATACTATTACGAATGGATATTATACAAAAACTATTGAAAACAAAAGTCTGTATGTATATCATAACAATAATATTATAACGAATTGTTGTTCACGAGAACAAATAGGAATAATGTCATATAAACCACTTGAAGGCCTCTTCAGGGGTGATGGAGTCAAGGCGGGAAAGGAGGATAGTTTGCAGGCGTTCGAGCCAATGCAGTGGTTTGTCGTGCAGTCGTCTGCTGACTGCCACCAACTCACGCAGCAGTGCGTCGAAGGGACATGTCTGAAGCAGCGTGAGCTTCATCTGTTGTTTCATAGGGTTTTTTTTATTAAATTGTTACTGTGTTTAAATTAATTTTTTCAATAAGATGAAATATTAAAAATTATAAGAAGAATGCGGCTCAAACATCTAGTGAGGACTTGGCAGCTGTGAGGATGCTAGCATGGTTCCTGTAGCAGTAATGCTTCTGCAGCAGCTGCATCATCTCAGCTTCGTCAGTCATTCCATTCAACCTCTCCCATCCTTCTAGTAACTCATAAATCTCCTTCTGTGAAGATAATCCCACATCCCGATCTTTGATGCCTTTCCATTCCTTGAAGATGTAATCCACCACCAACTTGACGTCTGTGTTTGTGTTTACGTGTGTGTGTGTGTGTGTGTGTGTGTGTGTGCGTGTGTGTGTGTAGATGTGTGCCGGTGGTTCTTTAGACTTTTGAAGATCACTAGTGTGAAGGATAGAAAAGTGTGTTTGGTATTTTGAAGTTGATTTAGTGGATTTATAAGCCCTTCAAAAACTGCCCACCTTCGTTTCTGAAGAAGAGATGTGCCATGTGGATGACGTCCCTGTGGCTCCACCCCCCTCGCCTCCTTCCTTCCAGCAACTCCTGAGCCAGCCTCAAGCCTCCCTTGGCATGGTACCATTGGGAAACTGCCTTCTTCGTGCCCCCATTCATGCACTTGATCACCCTTCCTCTCCTGGTGGTGAAGGGGTGGGTGTGATTTGAATTCGGTAGTGTTGCTTTTTGTGATTAAAATTTAACGGATTAAGAAAAAGACATTATACGACTTAAAATGCAAAAAAATATAATTATATTGTGAGTAGGCATTATTTAAGACTTGCTTGTGTTCAAGAGTGGAATGGAAGAGGAGACTGAAGAATGAGAGGAAGGAGTGTGAGTGGGGCAGCAAGGATGGTAGATTCTGCATCACTAAGGAAGACATCTTCAAAGCTTTCTCTGCATAACAACATTCCACCAACACCTCTATGAACACTCTCTCGTTCACCATGTAGCCATATTCTGTACCTAAACTTGATTCAAAGAATATTATATTTTTAATAACTGGTTATTTATTAATTAAAATAAGAAAGCTTCTTCTCTCAACTACAGCAATTCTTTAGAATTACTTGGTATAAAAAAACACTATGATGATAATAAGAAGTTTATAAAAATTGAAGTTTTATTCACCTTAGTAGCCATGTGAACAGTTTTTCATATGACTCTTTATTCTTCATAAGCTTTTCAAGATCTTCATTCAATAAGTTGGTGAATTTTTCAGCTTGGCAAAGGAATATTTTGAAACATTGAAAATCACATTTATTTTTTTCTAACAAATCCATTTTGAAATAAATATTATTTTTTAACTCTTCGAATTTTATAGCATATGTCAGAAAAAAGTTTAATTCAGAAAGACTGTTTCGAAAGTTTTTATTAAACACCCTAGAACAGAAAAAAACAAAAACCATAAATCATGTATGATTTATAACATTATAAGTATTAAAAGAATCTTGAAAGACATATTTAAAAATATTTAATAAATATTGCTAATTTCTAAGTTTAAATGAGTCCATGACCTCTATGACCTAGTTTAGATCATGAATATTAAAGTTGTTTTGATGATAATTATACGGATTGGCATGTGCAGTATTTTCCAATTTAGTCTATTTTAAGTGTCTGGAAGTTGCAAAATTTTGAAATTTTCAAATATGGGAAATATTCACACAGTTGGTCCTAACGAGGCTCTTGTTATTTCGGGTTGTTATTTTAAACTTCTAGATATTGATTCGTAAGAATTAAAATGAAATAATTCAATTCAAAATGTTGAGGAAACACAAAGATTGGCAAATATTCCTTTTATATTATTTGAATTTAGAAAAACTATATTTTCAGAGTATTTTAATAAATCCATAATACATATATGTTTTAATATTTTAGGGTTGCTGTCTAAATAATGTTTAATTACTCAGAAGTTGTTTCAAAGTCTTTTAATGTTATACTTGCTTTCTAAAGGTGGTTGTTGTGGAGCTGAGAAGAAGCGAACCATAATTGGAGGATGGGGCTGGGCATGGTGGATGGTCACAGATGTCCAAAGGTCACCAATATTTCATAATTACTTTCTAAAAAATTAAATGGTTTCAACCTTAAATAAAATAAATCTTATAAAACCAAAATCTACCACTTTACCAAACCACAGGATCTCCTTGGAGGTGATGACACTGAATCCGATGTCGGAGAGTGTCGAGACGTTGGAGGGGGTGCCTCTGACGGTGACAGGAGTGGCTCAGGTGAAGGTGATTACCGAGCCCGAACTCCTGGCGACGGCTTGTGAGCAGTTCTTGGGCAAGCCAGTGCACCACATCGAGCGCGTCATCCTGCAGACCCTCGAAGGCCACCTCCGAGCCATCCTTGGTAACCATTCATTAAAAAAAATTCATTCAATTCATTTTTTTTTATTTAAATATATTATTTTGAATAAATTGATTAAAAACATCTTGATATTTCTTGGTTATTGCCACAACCACAAAATGATCACACACACACACACACACACACACACACACACACACACACACACACACACACACACACACACACACACACACACAGGAACGCTCTCAGTAGAGGCGATCTACCAAGACAGAGATCAGTTCGCCATGTTGGTTCGGGACATGGCGGCTCCAGACGTGGGCAGAATGGGCATCGAGATCCTTTCGTTCACCATCAAGGACGTCTCTGACTCCGTCGACTACCTTGAGTCCCTCGGCAAGACTCAGACCGCCAATGTCAAACGAGACGCGGACGTTGGTGTCGCCTTGGCTAACACTGCAGCTGGAATCAGGGTGTGTGTGTTTGTGTGTTATTGTGTGTTATTGTGTGTGTGTATGTGTGTGTGCGTGTGTGTGTGTGTGTGTGTGTGTGTGTATGCGCGTATGTGTGCTTCAACTCAAGATGACGGCTTAAAACAGCTCAAAAACGCCAATCTCCCCTTGCAAATCCATTTTAAATCCTTCATCGAGCCTTCTCCACCATCGAGCACCGCCCCGCAGGAGGCAGAGTGCGACAAACTGCGCATGGACACCAAGTACGAGGCTGACACCAAGATCGCTGACTCGCTGAGGCACCTGCAGATGGAGAAGTCAAAGTATGCCGCCGAAGTCAACACCAAGGTGCGTCTGTGTCGTTTTGTTCATTTGTTCTATTTTTACGTTTTATTTTTTTCTACATTCACATTTTCATTTATTTAAATTTTAAAATTAAGTACGTATACTGCTTTAATTACATTTCTCTATATCTCTTTTCCCATTATAAAAGAATATTTGTTTAAAACACTTGTGTTTGAAACAGGTCGCGGAGGCAGAACTGGCGTACCAGCTGCAGGCGGCGAAGGTGAAGCAGAAGATCCGCTCTGAGGAGATGGAGATCGAGGTGGTGGAGCGGAAGAAGTTGATCGAGGTGGAGGAGAAGGAGATCCTGCGCAAGGAGAAGGAACTCACCGCCATGATCAAGCGACCAGCCGAGGCGGAAGCCTACAAGATCGAGATGCTCGCCGAGGGAAGCAGGTGGGTGGGAAGGTGGCTGCTGATGATGTGGTTGATGATGTGGCTGATGCTGTGGTTGATGATGTGGTTGATGCTGTGGCTGATGATGTGGTTGATGCTGTGGCTGATGATGTGGTTCTTTGTGAGGCTTGATGAGTGTTTTGAGCAACAGGAACACGTGCCTTGTCTAATGAAAACGGGCGTTTATCTCGAAATGTTTCATCGCTTGACAGAATAAAGATGGTGGAGGAGGCGAAGGCGGAAGCAGAGGCGATCAAGCTGCTGGGAACAGCTGAGGCAGCAGCGATCGAGGCTGTGGGAAAGGCGGAGGCTGAGAAGATGCGAATGAAGGCTGCAGCGTACAAGCAGTACGGAGAGGCCGCCATGCTGTCCCTCGTGCTCGACACCCTGCCCCTGGTACCCACGCTGGCTTGTCCTTTCGGAATACCGTTGTTATTGCTGCTGTTGTTTGTGTTTTTGTTCTTTTTGAGATTGCTTGTATATTCTTCAGCAGGCATGACAACTCCATTGAGTTTACTGAGACGAAGAACTTTTAAAGCCATTTAGAGTCGCATTGTCACCCACATCCACACACACACACACACACACACACACACACACACACACACACACACACACACACACACACACACACACACACACACAGATCGCCTCGGAGGTGGCAGCGCCTCTGGCGAAGACGAACGAGATCGTCATGGTGGGCGACAGCAGGACCACTTCCGAGTTGACCAAACTGCTCGCCTGCCTGCCCCCCTCCATCCAGGCCCTCACTGGCGTCGACCTGCACAAGGTGTGTGTGAGTTTGTATGCGTGCGTGTGTGTGTGTGTGTATGTGTGTGTGTGAGTTTTTGTGTGTGTGTGTGTGTGTGTGAGTTTGTGTGTGTGAGTTTGTTTCTGTGTGTGTGTGTGTGTGTGTTTGTGTGTGTGTGTGTGTGTGTCTGTGTGTGTGTGTGTATGTGTGTGTGTGTGTGTGTGTGTGTGTGTGTGTGTGTGTGTGTGCCCTTTGGAGATTATGATGACTCGTAAATTTTAATTTTTGACATTTGTTCAATTAAATAATGGCAATTAGACGTTTCTATTTCGTCTATTTTAAAGCCATGTGCAGTCTTTTCAGTGCGCTATTGCTAATGCTAACTCAGTTGTTTGAAGAATTGTTTTTGTGTTTGCAGGTGGTGGGGAAGGTGGCAGCCGCGGTGTGAGTCTGTCGTCTTTTCCTCTGCCACTCCTTCATACTCACTCTGAGTTTTGTCTGTCTTGCAAGTTATAAATGCCTTGTCGATCAACAACAACTGCTTCTTCCCAAACACTCATGCCGAACACCCTCTTCAATGTTCTAATTTGTGTTTTTAAATGGCTTTTTTTCATTATATTCTAGGAGTAGATCTAGATTGTTCTTTGAGTGTTCTTTTCACTATGACCTGCATTACGATTTACTGCTTATACCGTATAAACTATACGCCTCTCTTCACCTTTCGACACACCACTGGCCATAGAGTATATATTTTTGCTTTTCGAAAGTCCTACTCTCCTGTAACTGCCCAATCATTTCGGTGCCCTTTCTGTCACTACTCCTGTTTCATCAATGCTAAAAACACACATACACACGCCCACACTACAACACGAATACATTTCAACATACACACAAACACACTCTCATACACACAGACACACTTCAGTACACACAGACACAAACTCCCACTTACCAGAGATGGGAGTTTGGTTCCAATTTAGTTAACCTTGTTAAACTTATGAAGCTCATATTCGGTTCTAAATTTTAGTTGAGAATGTTCTAGTTTGATTCAGGTTAGAATTTTATTCAAAGTTCTGTTAAGTCCCATCTCTACCAGAAACACATGCACACATAAACATTCACACGTACTCCCACATATATAAAAATAAAAATACATGAATGAATGCATTTGGTTTTTTTCTGATAGATCAAAAAAATATGATTTTCTAAAATAAGTGTGTCTTCAAATAATCAAGCTTTAATATTTTAACATTTAAACGTGATTTTTTCTCAATAAAACAAAAATAAAAATTTTGTAAATTTTATCTTAAAGTTGTTGTCCCTTCACATTACTCTTAGTCTTTCTTTAAATCCACCTTCCTGCTTCCAAACAATTAGCGATATTTAACTTTGAAAGTAGGCAAATAATTTTTATTCCACTATGGATGCCGATGTATTTTGCGTTGATTGTAACATGATTGTGGAATTGGCAATTTTCTCTCGTGTTCACAAAAAACACGAAATGAAAGTTTTGTCAGAGCTCTTAGAAGATAGGATAAAAGAGTTTAAAAATTTTACTGACTCTAAAGGTCCGAAGAATAATAAGTACTCTAATTTTTTCAAAGAAAGTGAGGCTCAGTATGAACTACAAAAGGAAAAGGCGTCTGAAATGAAAGCAACTCTGAGTGATCAGTGCAAGAAGCTTATATCTCAAATCGAGAATATTGAACTTTCAGGCTGCAAAGTAATCGATATAAAACTCAAAAATTTGGAAAAAAAATTTAGCAAATTAAAGTCTAAATTCATAACTTCCGAAAATGAGAACATATTGAATCTGGAAAAGGTGATTAGAGAGTATACTCCTGATTCGCGCGAGGCTCTAAACACCTTGCTGTTTGGCATGACAAAGAATCCATTGAATTTCGATATTGACCTTGGCTTGACTCTGAAGCCAGCATCTAAGAGTCTTATAGATGATGAATGTCTTCCTGTTGTGACACCAAGTATGCTTTTAATTAATTTTTAAAATATAACTTTTTATATATTTTTATAAATTCAATAATTTAATTATTAATACACTTAGCGAACAAGCATTTCCAAGTTAATAGTGAAGAAGAATATCCATTGCGTGAGAGCTAGTTTATTACATTCAAATGTCTTTAGCTTAATTTTTTTAAATATTTTGTTTACACCATTTTTTATTACTGAGATCATTAACTCGCATCTTCAAATTTAAAGCTCTAATGGAGATTTCTTTCGACCCCTCGAATCCACCTACTATGCCAAACCTCTCGAAAACTTCCAAAATCTCCAATATTGAGGAGATTATTAGAGTGAACTCAAGTACGATTCTCGTGCAACCATTGATTTTACATTTAATTTAAAAATTAACTTTTTTATTCAAGGAATTACTAACAAAATGCCAAAGATTAAATTGCCTCCTCAACCAAACGGCAATGGGATGAGCAAGAGAGGTGAGATTGGATCGTCTACGTGCCTACCTAGTTATCATTGATCACCATGAAAGGCACTATTTGTTGCATGCACACTTATATAACAACTTCCTTGTCAGAAGACTCAAACAAAGGTGCCAAGATGAAAATGCCTTCTCGTAACTCCGAAGAGATGCTGAAGAAAGGTGAGCTTAGGTGGCTCGTTGTTTGTCATCAAGCATAATCATTCTGAATGCAACTTTATGGAGTGAACGTTGATGGTCTCAACCGCACTGCAGCATCAGAGAGTGCAGACAAGACGCAAGCTAATGCTGCAAAACCGGTTGCCGATTGCAACGAAACGAAGCCACGTATGTTAGCAAGGCATGAAAGCATGTTGCATATTCATTAATCCGCTTGTTTGCTTCATTTCTGTCCGATTCACTGCGCAGTTAAGTACGAAGAGACGTCCTACGAATTGGTCTCTGCGACCACGCCCCACATGGTCATCGTCGATGGTGGTCACTTGTTCGTGTTGTACGACAAGGAGAAGGAAATCAGCGTCTACTCCACCTTCACGAAGTCCCTCTCGAAGACCTTCTCCACAGGGCTCGAAGGCAACCGCCTCGTCCCGGTCGGCACGACGATGTTCTTCACGAGCAGGATGGACAAGAACATCCACAGCATCGACGAGTGTGGACAGGTGAGTCAAATCTACCGCAACACCACGGCCAACTTCTTCACTAAGGACCGCAACCAGAACTTGATCATGGCTGGCGACAACAACGTCATCCGCTTCGACACCGTTAGCAAGACATGCGTCACCCTGCCTGGGACCTCGGGCATCGGCAAGGTCTTGCGCTACTGGCATCTCGACGCGTGCGACGTGGCGGTGGTCATTCTGAAGGGCAAGAGCACCATCTTGCGCATCGAGAACGGCAAGGCGGTGCACTCACACGAGGTGAAGATGGACCTCTCGAAGGACACAAGCCTCATGGACGTCAACCAGGCCGGCATGGTGTGTCTCGTCGACAAGAGCTCCAACGTCCTGACGGTCCTTGACGCGCGCTTCGTCGTCGTCTCATACATGCACATCAAACGACTGCCGAACGAAGAAATCAATAACATCATCTTCGAGGACGCGAACAACATCCTCATGACCGTCACCACGGCCTCCAGGGTGTGCAAGGTACGCAGGTTCCGTCTCTGAGCAAGCCACACCTGCAATGCTGCACAGCAATTCGACTTGCAGCATCTACTCCGAAGTGATGATAATGATGATGATGATGATGCATTGGTGGCGGGAAGAGCTCTCTAGAATCTAATTGTATTTCTAGATCCTTCTCGAGTCATTTATTTATTATTTGTAGTAATTTAAGGTAAACTTTAAATCGTTGGCATTTTTTTCATTTGGCCCATACTTTTCAGAGGCAAGCAAAAAATTATGAATTTATGCTTATTTATTTATTTATTTATTCAATCGTTCTATATTGCAAATTGTGGCTCATTTAAAAGGCACCGGGGACTTTCTCTCGGCAACACTGCAATGTTCAAGTTTGCTGTATTTCTTCAACAACTCCACTTTAATCCAATCATTTTCTCGCATGATTTTCGCTAGACGTCTCTTTAGCATCATCAACTTACATAATAATTTAATTTTTCTAGCGCCCTATCTCTTCGTCATCTGATACTTCTTTCATGTGTGTATCTACTGTGGACTTGTCAATGTTTGTTAGTCATGTTAAAACGAAGTTTTTGCTAACTTACATTGCAAACGCCTATAGAATCTATAGTATAGATGTGGTTCCTGAATAATCCAAGTTCGTATGCTAGCGATGTTACCAGTTTGGTGGTGGGTGTCTTCGCTTCTACCCATGCTGAGAGATTGTCTTTGTCTTTTTGTGTGTATTGGTGAGTTTGTGTGACTGAGTATTTGTGTGTTTATTGATGAGTTTGTGTCTGTATTGATGAGTTTGTGTCTTGGTGCTTGTGTTTGTATTTATGAGTTTGTGTGTGTATTGATGAGTTTGTGTCTTGGTGCTTGTGTTTGTATTTATGAGTTTGTGTGTGTATTGATGAGTTTTGTGTGTTTTTGACTTATGAGGGAAGATGTCAAAAAACTCGACCATTAAATGCAATGAGAATTTATTTGACTGAATTGTTGGCATAGAACTGAAAGAGAGTGAATAGACGACAGAGGCTGCAAATAAATGAATTTTCATATAATGGAAATGATTGGAGGACAATGGTGCCACAACAGATGTATCTAAGGAGACTTCAACGCTGTCAAATCAAAGATGCCTTTTCGTAGACACACATGATTTTGTCCTTTTCAGTGATTTTTTTTGAAACAAAAGCAAATAAGAAGGAAAGGAATAATTGGAGCCAAGCAGAAAACGAAATGTACACTAGAGTGCGCTGCGAAGCAATCGAGTCCTAAACAGATGGGCATTAACGTGAGGGGCGCTGGTAAGAAGAGAGTTGATGCAGCGCTGTATAATGATGACTCTTCCGAGAGAGCTGGCTAGGTCAAAAGACGACCTGCAAACTCTGCTACACTGACGAAGCAAGCATGGGCAGTCTAAGTGGGAGATGGCAAGCCGCATAGGTTGCAGAAGCGACTGATGGAGATGAGGTTGCAGATTGAGAAGATACATGCAGAGTGAAAGTAAACATCATGCATACAAAAATATCATAATCATCACTATCATCATCATTATCACCACGCAAGGAAATTGATATTTTGGAAGTTCAAAAGCAGGACAGACAGCCGAAAGGAAGCAGGCTTCATGTGTCCTTCACTGATTGTAAATCTTAGACATTGGTGCGCTATGGGGAAGAAGGAAGAGCAGAAGGGGGAACAAGAAAATGAGTAGAAGGAAGAATGAGGAAGATGATGAAGAGGAGGAAGAAATGCAGAAGGGATAGTTAAGTCTCCGGGAAGAGTGTGCGATAGGATAGGTGGCGTGTTGGTCGATAAGCTTGTCGTATATAATTCTTCAAGTTTGGCAATGAGGTGTCTGGAGGAGGTGGATGGGTCTCATCTTGGTGACGCAGAGAAGGAGTGGGTAAGATATGACACGCATCAAGATATGGAAGAGTGGACGGAGCGAAACGAGGGAAGGTGGGTGGAAGGTACTCAAAAGGAAAGGAAGACATTCAGAGGGTTGGAAGGAGGGGTGGAGGGAGGGGGCTCAGAGAGGGTGGAGGGAGGCGGTTCAGAGAGGGTGGAGGGAGGGGACTCAGAGAGGGTGGAGGGAGGGGGCTCAGAGAGGGTGGAGGGAGGGGGTTCAGAGAGGGTGGAGGGAGCAGCGGTGGGCGGAGAGGGAGTACATGGAGACCTCCGATGGCGACTTGGAGTAGTAGGCCGAGGCAAGCGTCGTCAGTTGGCATGACATGATGCCCCTGTCGTTGGGAGGTTGTGATAATAGTTTATATATATTACACACACACATACACCAACACACACACACACACAAACAAACACTCACACAAAAACACACACACACAAAGACACACACACAAAGACACACACACACACACAAACAAACACACACACAAAACGAACAATATATCTTCTTTTTTGATCGTTTCCACTTTCAGTTGTCTGCGCAGGAACGGGATGCTGTACACGTGCGTCTCGCCCAGGTTGGTGGTGCACACAAGACACGTCTCAGAGTAGTTGCTATCTGATGGTGGTTTGTAGTTGTTGTGTGGAGTTGTCGTTGTTGTGTGGAGTTGTCGTTGTTGTGTGGAGTTGATGTTGTTGTGTGGAGTTGTCGTTGTTGTGTGGAGTTGATGTTGTTGTGTGGAGTTGATGTTGTTGTGTGGAGTTGTCGTTGTTGTGTGGAGTTGTCGTTGTTGTGTGGAGTTGATGTTGTTGTGTGGAGTTGTCGTTGTTGTGTGGAGTTGATGTTGTTGTGTGGAGTTGATGTTGTTGTGTGGAGTTGTCGTTGTTGTGTGGAGTTGTCGTTGTTGTGTGGAGTTGTCGTTGTTGTGTGGAGTTGATGTTGTTGTGTGGAGTTGATGTTGTTGTGTGGAGTTGTCGTTGTTGTGTGGAGTTGATGTTGTTGTGTGGAGTTGATGTTGTTGTGTGGAGTTGTCGTTGTTGTGTGGAGTTGATGTTGTTGTGTGGAGTTGATGTTGTTGTGTGGAGTTGATGTTGTTGTGTGGAGTTGATGTTGTTGTGTGGAGTTGTCGTTGTTGTGTGGAGTTGATGTTGTTGTGTGGAGTTGATGTTGTTGTGTGGAGTTGTCGTTGTTGTGTGGAGTTGATGTTGTTGTGTGGAGTTGATGTTGTTGTGTGGAGTTGATGTTGTTGTGTGGAGTTGTCGTTGTTGTGTGGTGTTGATGTTGTGTGGAGTTGTCGTTGTTGTGTGGAGTTGATGTTGTTGTGTGGAGTTGATGTTGTTGTGTGGAGTTGTCGTTGTTGTGTGGAGTTGATGTTGTTGTGTGGAGTTGATGTTGTTGTGTGGAGTTGTCGTTGTTGTGTGGAGTTGATGTTGTTGTGTGGAGTTGATGTTGTTGTGTGGAGTTGTCGTTGTTGTGTGGAGTTGATGTTGTTGTGTGGAGTTGATGTTGTTGTGTGGAGTTGTCGTTGTTGTGTGGAGTTGTCGTTGTTGTGTGGAGTTGATGTTGTTGTGTGGAGTTGTCGTTGTTGTGTGGAGTTGATGTTGTTGTGTGGAGTTGATGTTGTTGTGTGGAGTTGTCGTTGTTGTGTGGAGTTGTCGTTGTTGTGTGGAGTTGATGTTGTTGTGTGGAGTTGTCGTTGTTGTGTGGAGTTGATGTTGTTGTGTGGAGTTGATGTTGTTGTGTGGAGTTGTCGTTGTTGTGTGGAGTTGTCGTTGTTGTGTGGAGTTGTCGTTGTTGTGTGGAGTTGATGTTGTTGTGTGGAGTTGATGTTGTTGTGTGGAGTTGTCGTTGTTGTGTGGAGTTGATGTTGTTGTGTGGAGTTGATGTTGTTGTGTGGAGTTGTCGTTGTTGTGTGGAGTTGATGTTGTTGTGTGGAGTTGATGTTGTTGTGTGGAGTTGATGTTGTTGTGTGGAGTTGATGTTGTTGTGTGGAGTTGTCGTTGTTGTGTGGAGTTGATGTTGTTGTGTGGAGTTGATGTTGTTGTGTGGAGTTGTCGTTGTTGTGTGGAGTTGATGTTGTTGTGTGGAGTTGATGTTGTTGTGTGGAGTTGATGTTGTTGTGTGGAGTTGTCGTTGTTGTGTGGTGTTGATGTTGTGTGGAGTTGTCGTTGTTGTGTGGAGTTGATGTTGTTGTGTGGAGTTGATGTTGTTGTGTGGAGTTGTCGTTGTTGTGTGGAGTTGATGTTGTTGTGTGGAGTTGATGTTGTTGTGTGGAGTTGTCGTTGTTGTGTGGAGTTGATGTTGTTGTGTGGAGTTGATGTTGTTGTGTGGAGTTGTCGTTGTTGTGTGGAGTTGTCGTTGTTGTGTGAAGTTGATGTTGTTGTGTGGAGTTGATGTTGTTGTGTGGAGTTGTCGTTGTTGTGTGGAGTTGATGTTGTTGTGTGGAGTTGATGTTGTTGTGTGGAGTTGATGTTGTTGTGTGGAGTTGATGTTGTTGTGTGGAGTTGATGTTGTTGTGTGGAGTTGATGTTGTTATGTGGAGTTGATGTTGTTGTGTGGAGTTGTCGTTGTTGTGTGGAGTTGATGTTGTTGTGTGGAGTTGTCGTTGTTGTGTGGAGTTGATGTTGTTGTGTGGAGTTGATGTTGTTGTGTGGAGTTGATGTTGTTGTGTGGAGTTGTCGTTGTTGTGTGGAGTTGATGTTGTTGTGTGGAGTTGATGTTGTGTGTGGAGTTGTCGTTGTTGTGTGGAGTTGATGTTGTTGTGTGGAGTTGATGTTGTTGTGTGGAGTTGTCGTTGTTGTGTGGAGTTGTCGTTGTTGTGTGAAGTTGATGTTGTTGTGTGGAGTTGATGTTGTTGTGTGGAGTTGTCGTTGTTGTGTGGAGTTGATGTTGTTGTGTGGAGTTGATGTTGTTGTGTGGAGTTGATGTTGTTGTGTGGAGTTGATGTTGTTGTGTGGAGTTGATGTTGTTGTGTGGAGTTGATGTTGTTGTGTGGAGTTGTCGTTGTTGTGTGGAGTTGATGTTGTTGTGTGGAGTTGATGTTGTTGTGTGGAGTTGATGTTGTTGTGTGGAGTTGATGTTGTTGTGTGGAGTTGATGTTGTTGTGTGGAGTTGATGTTGTTGTGTGGAGTTGATGTTGTTGTGTGGAGTTGATGTTGTTGTGTGGAGTTGATGTTGTTGTGTGGAGTTGATGTTGTTGTGTGGAGTTGATGTTGTTGTGTGGAGTTGATGTTGTTGTGTGGAGTTGATGTTGTTGTGTGGAGTTGATGTTGTTGTGTGGAGTTGTCGTTGTTGTGTGGAGTTGATGTTGTTGTGTGGAGTTGATGTTATTGTGTGGAGTTGATGTTGTTGTGTGGAGTTGTTGTTGTTGTGTGGAGTTGTTGTTGTTGTGTGGAGTTGTCGTTGTTGTGTGGAGTTTTTGTGTGGAGTTGATGTTGTTGTGTGGAGTTGATGTTGTTGTGTGGAGTTGTCATTGTTGTGTGGAGTTGTCGTTGTTGTGTGGAGTTGATGTTGTTGTGTGGAGTTGATGTGTGGAGTTGATGTTGTTGTGTGGAGTTGATGTTGTTGTGTGGAGTTGATGTTGTTGTGTGGAGTTGTCGTTGTTGTGTGGAGTTGTCTTTGTTGTGTAGAGTTGTCGTTGTTGTGTGGAGTTGATGTTGTTGTGTGGAGTTGATGTGTGGAGTTGATGTTGTTGTGTGGAGTTGATGTTGTTGTGTGGAGTTGTCTTTGTTGTGTAGAGTTGTCGTTGTTGTGTGGAGTTGATGTTGTTGTGTGGAGTTGATGTTGTTGTGTGGAGTTGATGTTGTTGTGTGGAGTTGATGTTGTGTGGAGTTGATGTTGTTGTGTGGAGTTGATGTTGTTGTGTGGAGTTGTCGTTGTTGTGTGGAGTTGATGTTGTTGTGTGGAGTTGATGTTGTTGTGTGGAGTTGTCGTTGTTGTGTGGAGTTGTCGTTGTTGTGTGGAGTTGATGTGTGGAGTTGATGTTGTTGTGTGGAGTTGTCGTTGTTGTGTGGAGTTGATGTGTGGAGTTGATGTTGTTGTGTGGAGTTGATTTTGTTGTGTGGAGTTGATGTGTGGAGTTGATGTTGTTGTGTGGAGTTGTTGTTGTTGTGTAGAGTTGTCGTTGTTGTGTGGAGTTGTCGTTGTTGTGTGGAGTTGTTGTTTTGTGTTGTGTGGTTGTGTAGTGTTGTTGTGCAGATGTTCTGGGCATGTAAACTGTCATTCGAGCCTATGACGATAATAATGAAAATGACGACGACGACATGATGCTGATGATAACAATGATTATGCTGATGATAATGATGATGATGCTGATGATAATGATGATGATGCTGATGATAACGATGATAATAATGATGATGCTGATGACGCACGAACCAGACTTGCTGACGAAGGACGCCAGGACACTCTTGCGAATTTTGGCGCCTTCCCTGGCAGTCAACTTGAACTTCTCCTTGGCTGAGAGGCTGGGCAGCGAGAAGAGCTGTCGAGTGGGGGAGGGGCGGAAGTGATTTTAGGGGTGAAAAGGGGGGTTGAGGGAGTGGTTGGAAGTGAATACTTCCCCAGTTAAGACTGCATAGTAATAATAATAATAATAGAAATAATTATAGAAATGATAACAACACAAATATTAAATTTGATTAATAACACAAAATCCGACTGGGACAATTCTTGTATAATAGCAACCTTGATTTGTTCTTCGGAGCAGATGACAACGACATGGGAGGGGGGGCTCTCAGCGCTCGTCAGTCGATCGACCACGTTAATGCTCAGGACGGGAGCGTGGTGTCGCAGGTGCACTTCTTTGGCTGGATAGGTGGTGTGTGGGGATGGTTGGTGTGGTTGTGGTGTTTGGCGGTGTGGATTTAGTGGTTGTGTAAGTATTGTGGTTGCGTGCGGGGTGTAAACTTTGTGTGTGAATGTGGTGTGGACGTGGTTGTGTGTGTTTGATGTAATACGTATGGTGTGAATGAGGGTGGTGAATAGGGTGAATGTGATGATGATGATAATGGCGATGGCATGCAGACGTACCTAGCGAACTGATTACCTCCTCGTGACCTCTGGCATGACTCTGTGGCACGACCAGCTGGTAAATGTACACCATGCCTGCATTCGTTCCCGCCCAGAAGGTCGCCATCAAACTATTGGCTAGTTGTGTGTCACATGGTCAATTAAAATCAATAATAATAATTATTATTCATGAGTGATTGACATGCAATTAGGAATATAATTGTGTATCTAATTATTCGGAAAATTGCATGTGTAAGAGCCTTGAGAAATGTATGCTCCCGTACACACACACACACACACGCACACACACATGCACACACATACACATGCATGCATGCACACACACACACACACACACACACACACACACACACACACACACACACACACACACACACACAGACACACAGACACACACACAAACACACACACACACACCTACACACACACACACACAGACACACATACACACACACAAACACACACACACCTTGCACCAGGTACGTCTCAGTGAAGTAGAGGCATCTGACGATTGACCCAGTTACGTCATCAGGTGACCTCGCCTCAACAGCCCTGGTGGTTTGAAAAGTGTGAAAAAGTGCGCTAAATAAATGGATAAATGGCGTCTTTCAGTGTGGGATGGTTTGTGCATGGTTGGAGCAATTGCAGGCATGTGTGGTGGCATAAAAAAGGCATTAATATATACAAAATTTAAATACTATTATTATTAATTTTATTAATTACTATTATAATACTGAAAGTAATAATAATATTGTAAGTATTGTAACAATTATTATTAATTTTATTATAATTACAATGATGAGTCACCTCTCGACGGGTCTGGGCGCATCGATCTCGATGGTGGTCGAGTGAGAGTTGAGGTCAGTCTTGTAGGAGGTTCTGAGGAGTGGAGGGTGTTAGACAAACAAACAAAAACACAAACACAAACACACACGCACACACACGCACACACACAGACATAGACACACACACACACACACACACACACACACACACACACACACACACACACACACACACACACACAATCACACACACACAAACACACACACAAAAAAACACACACACAAACACACACACACAAACACACACAAACAAACACACACACACACACATAAACAAACACACACGCACACACACACACAAACATGACAACACCTACTCGATATCCTTGGTTTTACGCTGGCTGCGACCGCTTCTCAGCCGCCTGAACGACTCTCTGAGGGACTTTTTGAACGAGCGTCGGCGAGACATCCGCGCATCGTTGAGGTTCGATAGGCCTGCAGTGGTCGAAGTGGGTGAGGGCCATTTTGAATGGGATGTATGGTGGAATGGTAGGATGGATGAGCGAGTGAGTGTATAGAAGAAGAGAAGGTAGTTGGGTGTTTTTTTAAGGAATGGTTGTGAAGGATGAATGAGGATGAATGAATGAATGTGGATGGATGAATGAATAGTAGAATATTCGATTCGTATTGGATCAAAATACTGAGATGGTCATTCGGCTCTGACGTGGCGGGCATGCGAACCTTCGGGACTGAAGGTGCTCTTGATCTCGACCAGCTTGCACTGCTCGTAGTCCACCACGCCGAAGCCGTAAGCCGAGCCCACTGCCAGTCTGGGCAAGACACATGTGTGCGCAAGTTGACATGTAATCTAAGTATGAATGTATAATGTACATACAATGTATAAATACAATTGTTGACAGAACCTTGTAAAAGTAGCTTTCAAAAACCTTACTCTAGAAAGAATATGGAGAATGAAAATGGAAAATACCAAAATAAAATAGTTAAGGAGTGGCACTCACAAAGCCCACTGCGAGCAGATGCAGATGGCGGTCGATGCAGTGGGAGGGTAGGCCTGAACGATGCAGACGGGCCTGAAGACACCTGCTACCGCTGCCTTGCGCACCACCAGCATGTCCTGTGGCCGCCACGCTGATGACTTGGTTCGCTCGTCGACAAAAGCGAGTCGAACAGGCCTCATCCACCTTTCCTCGGTCGTCACCGCTCCTTTGGGAACTGCTGGAGCTGGTCTTTTGCCCTTTAACTCGATATTAACACTCCCGTATGAAGCCTCATCAGTGGTACGATTGGAGGAAACCAACTGCGCCACCACCACCTGGCCAGCGTTGCCTGCGACCACCAGATGACCACTTTTGACGCAGAAGTCCACCTTGTTGACCGCCAAGCGGGGGTCGTCAGTGAAAGGGTCGTAGAGGCCGATCTGTCGAGTTTGTCAAGGTTAATACTTATAACTGATACTAGTATAATCGGTAATAATTAGTGCTATAACTGATACTAATTATTGCTATAACTGATACTAATTATTGCTATAATTGATACTAATTAATGCTGTAATTGATACTAATTAGTGATATAACTGATACTAATTAGTGCTATAATTGATAATAATTAATGCTGTGATTGATACTAATTAATGCTGTGATTGATACTAATTAATGATATAATTGATACTAATTAATGATATAATTGATACTACTTAACGATATAATTAATACTGATTAATGATATAATTGATACTAATTAATGATATAATTGATATTAATTAATGATATAATTGATACTAATTAATGATATAAATGATACTAATTGATGCTATAATTAATGCTAATTAATGCTATAGTTAACGCTAATTAATGATTATAATTGAAACAATTTCAAGTTTCCCAGTCGCAAGAAAACTTAAAAATTGTTTCAATTTGGCACATTTAATGTCCCTATATTTCTGGCAATTACTTTTCCTCCTTAATTCTTAAAAATACTCAAACCCTTTAGGATTTCATTTCTTTTTATAGCGCTGGCTGAATATCTCCACCAGATTCTCTTTCAAGTTGCTATTTGCAATTCCTCTCTTCCAAGAACGTGAACTTGTCGAACTGATTGAAACCACCAGAGTACCCCTCTCTCCCTCCATCCATGCAACATACCTCTGCCTCCCTCCGTCACCATCACCATCCGACCAACTCCCCTTTCCATCCCACACCTCCAACTTCCCCCTCCTTCCACTCACCTTCCTGAACGGAGGCCATCCACACACTCCATCCTCCTCCTCCTCCTCCTGCCTCTCATGCTCAGGCAGTTCGAAGAGTTTCGAGGTGTGGTACTGAGCCAGTAGGGAAACCTCGGCAGCCCTGGTCACCCGCCACAACTTCACCGAACCGTCCTCGTGTCTGGGTGGTTGCATGTGCTTCATTGTGCAATAGTTTTCGTTTATTTGAGTGAATTTATGCGTAATAAAATGCTTGAATATATGCTTGGATGTATGCTTGAATATATGCTTGGATGTATGCTTGAATATATGCTTGGATGTATGCTTGGATGTATGATTGGATATATGCTTGGATGTATGCTTGAATGTATGCTTAGATGTATGCTTGAATGCATGCTTTGATGTATGCTTGGATATATGCTTGGATATATGCTTGAATGTATGCTTAGATGTATGCATGAATGTATGCTTTGATGTATGCTTGGATATATGCTTGGATGTATGATTGAATGTATGCTTAGATGTATGCATGAATGTATGCTTTGATGTATGCTTGGATATATGCTTGGATGTATGATTGAATGTATGCTTGGATGTATGATTGAATGTATGCTTAGATGTATGCATGAATGCATGCTTTGATGTATGCTTGGATATATGCTTGGATGTATGATTGAATGTATGCTTAGATGTATGCATGAATGTATGCATGAATGTATGCTTTGATGTATGCTTGGATATATGCTTGGATGTATGATTGAATGTATGCTTAGATGTATGCATGAATGTATGCTTTGATGTATGCTTGGATATATGCTTGGATGTATGATTGAATGTATGCTTGGATGTATGCTTGGATGCATGCTTTGATGTATGCTTGAATGCATGCTTTGATGTATGGTTGGATGTATGGTTGGATGTATGGTTGGATGTATGGTTGGATGTATGGTTGGATGTATGGTTGGATGTATGGTTGGATGTATGGTTGGATGTATGGTTGGATGTATGGTTGGATGTATGGTTGGATGTATGCTTAGAGGACCCATCGGACTTACCCGGTGATAAGTAGGACATGTCTGGTTGGTTGCTCGAAGGGTGTTGATTGTTCATCGTGTGGGGTGCCCTGGATCGGCCATGGCTGTGTCGAGTTTGGTGATGAAGATGTTGGAGATGATGATAGTGATGTTCATGATGATGAGGATGATGATGACGATGATGATAATGATGATGATGATGATAATGATGTTGATGATGATGAGGATGATGATGACGATGATGATAATGATGATGATGATGGCTCAAGACTCGCATAGAACTCAGTTTATTAGCTATTAATTCATAACAATGATCGAACTTTAATCATCAATAATCGAAAATCCCGCCACTCACCTTATTTGAAAATCCAACAGCATCACCACCACCACCACTACTACCACCACTAGCAGCAGCAGCAGCGGTAGTGGTGGCAGCTTCTAGAGACTGGATGAAGGCATCGTCAACATCTTCGAGCACATGCAGGCAAGTGAAGGCGCTGCTGTTGAGGATGGCGAGGTAGGGCAGTTTGAAGGAGGGCCAGCTGGGTGAGGAGAGGTCGATCGCGATCAGTTCGTGCTCTGCCAGGATCAGGAGCGCTGGTGGGGGAGAGGTGGTTGTTGCATGTTGGTGGTTGTTGGATGTTGGTGGTTGTTGCATGTTGGTGGTTGTTGGATGTTGGTGGTGTTGTCGATCCGAAAGAGTTGTTAGTGATTTTGGTGTTGATGTGTTGTTCATGGTGCTGTAGATATGCTTTCGTATATATGTTGGTGATGTTGTTGGTTGAATAGCGGTGTTGTGTGTGTGTTTTTGATGAGGTAATGTTTTTTTTAATGTAAATAGCATTGTTTTTGCATCGGGAAAACCACTTAGCAAACCACCAAGCAGCACACACACACGCACTCACCCAGCACTTCCTCCTCAGCCGCCTCATCACCACTGCCCCCTCCGACCTCCCCCACACGAGCATCCTTCCTCACGACCACAAAGTCCAGCACCTTCGATGACACCTCGTACACCACATGCCTCCGTCCATGCATCACCGACACCGTCTGCTTGTCTCCGAAGCTACTTTTCGGCATTCCCCCGCTGAAGATGAACATGTCAGCCATCGAGGAAGAGGCGTTCAAGTCTCGATTGCTCCCGTTCAATTTTCCCTGATTACAACGATCGAGCGTCGCCGTGTCTTTTCCTATCCCCGTCGATGAACTCATCGCCATTTGTCTCTCGGGCGTTCTAGAAATACTGTTGCTAGGCGACGCAGAGCCCGGATAGGGGTGGTGGTGGTGATGATGGTGGGAGCGGTTGTGGGAAGGAGATGGGCGGTTGGTGGTGGGCGTGGAAGAACTGTGGAGGCTGCAGGTGCTGGCGTGCTTGAGTGGCGGTCGCTGCAGCCAGATTATCTTCTTGATCGACTTGCAGAGGAATGGACCTGATAGGTGGTGGGTGGGTGGGTGGGTGGTGGGTGGGTGGGTGGGTGGGTGGGTGGGTGGACGATACAACATGATGGAGTGCGGTAGGGTTGTACATTCGAGAAATTATCGCAGATCTCGCCATGGAATTAGTCATTGTAATACTGATATTTAATTTTAAAATAATAATAATCAATCAACTGTTCACCATATGGGGTGGTGGTGATGGCTTTGTTGGTGCTATTCTGAACATTCTGATCGTCATCATCATCAGCACCACCAACGTCGGCAGTGTTATTCTTGTTATTCTTATTATTTTTATTCAGCTTCCAAATGGAGTACGAGCCATTCGTGTGTGACGTAACGAACTCCCTGCCGTTGCTGTGCATGTGCAGACTCTCGAGTGGCTGTGGTGATCGTCGTGAAGGTGGTGGCGGTGGTGATATTGGTGACGAATGATGGTAATTAAAATAAGAATAATGATAATAATAATAATAGAACATTGATGAGTATAACAATAAAATATATCTAATAATAGTTATTATTATTATCCTCATTATTATATCAATTATTATAATTAACGCATTGATGATGATGATGACGATGATGATGGAGGGAGGAGGAGGAGGAGGAGGAAGGAAGGGTACCAGGAGGGCTTTGTAGAAGTCGATGGAGACGTTGGCGTTGACGCTGTACAAGGCGATCAGACCCTGCTCATACGCTATCAGCAACTTGGTTGGGGGGGGGGGGGGTTATGAGTATACTAATAAAAAGTACTCTAACAACAGTAATAATAATCATGATGATGATTATTGTTATTATTGTTGTGATTATTGTTATTATTGTACTTATCTTTATTATTAGATACTCAAGCCTTGAGTGTTAACACCAATGCAGACACTCAAGCAATCGATTAGGCATACAATGAATCAAACCATTACGCATACATTTAAGTACATGAATCATATACGATGAATATACTATATACATATATTATGAATCAGTTATCTAATTAGTTAATTAAGCGATACAATTAGACATACATTTGAGCATGAGTCATACTATGATGATGGTGGTGATGAGGATGAGTATGATGGCGATGGTGATGATGATGATGAGTATGATGGCGATGGTGATGATGATGATGACGATGATGATAATACCTTGTTCCTCTCGATCTGCTGAATGGCGACCACCTTACCCTGCTTGGAATTGTCTTCCTCGAAATAACTGAAAGAGGAGTAAGAAAGATTAGGGAGGTTGTACTTTCTTTCTTTCATCAATGAATGAATGAATTGATTGATTAATGGGGAAATAAGTAATTGGATTGATTGAGTGGTTATTGGCATGAGTCTTGAAATATTTTGATTACCTATATATATCTTAGCGAAAACTAATTAAACACAAATAATGAATCAAATAAAGGCAAAATTAATAATAACATTTTAAATTGAATTAATATTCAAAAAGCATATTATTTATCGAATACCAATGAAGAAACTCTGAAAAAATAAAATACATTTCGATGAAAGAATCGAATAGAAAAATAAATGAAATGCAATCAAGGACAACAACAGCAGCTTGGAGGCGAACTTTTTGAAGACGTTTTCCTTGAAGATGGCGTGCGAGGAGAGGACCAGATCCTCGATGACGACCGAGTAGATGTTGCCGTTCTCTGCGCCGATGAAGAAGAACTTACGGTTCTTCGAGACTAGGAACGCCGATGGGTGGTTGATCCTGTGTGTGTGTGTGTGTGTGTGTGTGTGTGTGTGTGTGTGTGTGTGTGTGTGTGTGTGTGTGTGTGTGTGTGTGTTGGATACACATGTGCGTTTTGTTGTTATTTTTACACATCGTTTACATGCAAGAAAACACACACAAACACACACACACACACACACACACACACACACACACACACACACACACACACACACACACACACACACACACACACACACACACACACACACACACACACACACACACACACAAACGTACATGGGATCAAGCTTGAGGGATTTGGTGCAGAGGAGGTGCTCGTGGAGGGGAGGGGCGTTCCAGAGGTGGAGGGTGTTGCCCTCTGTGTAGGTGAGGATCTTCGAGGTCTGTGGGGTGGAGTGGTCGTGGTGGTATGGGGAGTGCTTGATGAGGTTCTAAGCATGATGATGATGATGGTGGTGATGTAACCGAGATAATGATGATGATGAAGATGATTATTATGAGAATGGTTGTGATGATGATAATGAAGATGATATTATGAGAATGGTTGTGATGATGATGATGATACATTAATTAGAACATAATGAAATTATGAAGCATGATAATGAAGTGTTTAGTCATACCCTGCAAGCACAATGACATTAACAATGAAACTTAAGTAGCCAAACCACAATCAATCGTTTCATTTATTTTGATCAATTATTGAAATTGACACAATTCCTCAAAAAGTGGCAAACAAATGGCAAACCTCGCCGATGTAGAAGACGTGCTTGATGGCCTTGGCGTCTGCCTGCTGGCTCGAGTAGCAGACTCCTGGTGCTCCGAAACTGTCAAGGAGGATGCATGCAAATTTTTTCATTTAAAAATAAAAATGATTAAAGTTACATTTGGAGAATATGTTTTTATTTAATAATTAACAGATGTTATATATTTTAGACCTATCCCACTCCATAGTGGATAAAATGTAAATTCAATTGATTATTAAATACTATATTGAACATGGTCTTCAGTACTCACACTTTGAGAACACCATCCCTTGTTCCTATGGCAACCATGTCACTGTGGGTAGAGTAACTAATGGCACTGGCATTCCTCGGGTAACCATGGTCTGAACCCTTGTTTGATGAGAGGATTTTGGAGATCATTAACTTTTCAATGAGTTTGACAATTTAAATAATGAATAAATTCCTATAATAGATTAATTATTAATAGTGCAATAGTGAATAAAATGTTACCTGTTGAAAATGAAACAAATCTTTTTGCAGTTTATATCTAGCTTCGGCTTCTTTAGGATCAACTTTTTTAATACCAAACTTTCTCAAAACACTATCCATTTTGGTTTGTCAACTAATTTTAACCTGATCAATCAATTCTATATTAAACTGCACAAAAATAATCTTTTAAATTATTAAATCAACTAAATCGAAACTAAATTCTTTAAAAAAGTTAACTAAATCTTGCTTTTAAAACAATATAATTTCTTTAACAAACTTTCTGAAATTTCTTTGATGCGAAAGTGATCTTGACGAGCGCTTTACTTTGATTAAATAGAGATGTGAGGCGGAAGTGGTTGAGATGCGCAGGTAAGGAAGTGTGGTGAGGATGGTACAACCCTGAAAATTTATCAATTTAAAATAATTAACAATTTAAATAACTGCATTTTTGTATAACTAAATTACTGAATCGATATGAAATCGATATTTTAAAAAATTAACTTTATTTTAATTATTAGTTAAGTTAAGTTTATAATATCTTTTATTTAATAGATTTTTACGATATATCAAGATTGTGAATGAAGCTTTTTTAATGAGCTTATTCATTCCAGTTATCAATTCCTCTTCAAATCTCACCTGAAGCCATAGAATAACGAAAACAATGTTTGAGATTTTAAAAATTGTTTTTTTTTAAGTCACATGAACGAATATGCAGATGAATGTTCATGTGTGAAAAGTCTTTGAAAAGAATCTGGTACAAAATCATGTGAACTTGCTTGCAAACCGCCACATCATTACCATCCATAGAAAAACATGTTTATAATAATAATCGTTGTATTGTATTTTATTGTACTTTATTACTGTAAAACACATTCAAGAGATCCAATATGTACAATCAAAAAAACTTCAAAAATAACCATTCTACATCTTTTGCTTTTGCAAGCGTCTGAAAAACTAAAAAAGGAAGCAGTGATTGAGTAATGCCTTTATACAAATAATCGAAAACAATTCATTGAATGAAAAATTATTTTAAAAATCGAAAATCTAAATCAAACTCTTCAACGATCGACCAACTACAACAACTACAACATCGGTTCTGAAATAGAAAATCTCGATTGAACGTTGGAAGCATGGTTCAAGCCTTGTGAAGCCAGTGGGACAGTCAAGCTGCCAATACTGATTAATGAAGTCTCTTGAAGCCTTCAGACTTCTTGCTATTTCTCCCGATGCGAGTGCACAAGTGACAGCACCTTCATAGGACAATCACCGCCTATGTACGCATAATATGGAAGTTATTTGTACTTTTTCCACTGAAACATATTTGTGTCAGGTCCGTTAATTAGAAAAAAAAATGAAACAACCAAATGAGAAGGGGTTGAATATTTGGTTCCGAGATGAGAGCTACAAAATGTGTATCTTAATTTCGTCCTTTACAAAAATGTCCTTGAAAAAATAATCAGCAGTAGAATGGACTGGTTGAGTAGTTACAATAGTTGGGGCATTGCTCTGTTACAAGATTGAATGAAAAATGATTATGGTTATGATGATGATGGTGGTGATGCTTATGATGATGATGGTGATAATGATGATGATGAAGATGATAACGGGCAGATGCAATCAGTAAATTAAAAATTGAAATTCTTAAAAGGAATGGAATGAAGCATCTGTACAAATAAAAAAGATGACGGAAGTGATGATGATGATGTTGATGATGATGATGATGACGATGATGATAATGGTGATGAAATGACAATGCTGATGAAATCAAAACAGATATCTAAAAAAGAAGAGAGGGTATTATCTAGATGAGCTTTGCGATGAAATCTCAGAGGAAGTTGCATTGAACGTCTTAACAAGATGACAAACGTTGATGATGATGGTGGTGATGATGATGATGACGTTGTGGACGACGATAATAACGAAACAAATAATGATTTTGATAGTGATGACGACGACTACGACGAAGATGGAATTGACACGTCATCGAACATCTTCTCAGTATGATGGTGGTGTGTGAGTGTTGCTCTTATGAGTGCTGCATGGAGGAGAACGCAACTTGATGGATTGATTGGAAGAGGATGGATGGGAGGAGGATGGATGAGAGGAGGATGGATGGGAGAAGGATGGATGGGAGGAGGATGGATGAGAGGAGGATGGATGGGAGAAGGATGGATGGGAGGAGGATGGATGGGAGGAGGATGGATGAGAGGAGGATGGATGGGAGAAGGATGGATGGGAGGAGGATGGATGGGAGAAGGATGGATGGGAGGATAATGGATGGGAGGAGGATGGATGGGAAGAGGATGGATGGGAGGAGTGTTTTGTGTGGTGGAGGAATGAATGGAGGAGGAATGGGTCGTTGAGGTGGGGAGGGTTGTCCATGCAAGATATCTGCTGAATGAGCAGATCGGTGGGTGAGTCGGATGGATGGGTGGTGGGTGGAGAAGGTGATGTGGAGTGTGGTACTGATGTAATTTGTGGAGAGGTGTTGGGTTGTGATGTGGTGGGTGGTGATGTTTTGGGTGATGATGTAGTGGGTAGTGATGTGGTAGTGGACTGGTTGGAGGTTAGAGTGAGGGAGTGGGGCTTGGGTGCATTTGAGCTGTTAGGTGGCAAACAAGTCGATGTTTGAAAATTTGAGAAGTTTTTTTTGTACGAGTTTACTTTACAATTATTTTCTTGAGGATAATGTTGCTGACTTTTAAACTTTTGATGTTGGTGTTGTTGACTTTTAAGTTGTTGTTGTTGTTGTTGCTGGGGATAGGAAGGTTGCGTGTTTTGTTGGTTAAAAGATTGTCGCACTGTAGATTTTGTGGTTGCAGTTGCTTGGTGCAGTGGTTGGCCTCTTGGAGTCGATGAATGGGGTGGTCGTTCGAGTGGTGCTTTCATGAAACGAGTGAAACTGTTTAAAAAGGTTTAAATGTGAAAGATAAGAAATAGCGTTCAATATTAGTTATTTGAATAAAAATAATATCACAATTACTTCATTGTTATTAAAAGATTAGTTGTGCAAAAGATGGATTCAATAACATATTGGGCATATGAGAGTAAAAATAAATTAACAAATTAAAAACACGCCCATCCCTACGCGTCTGTCAATAATCGTCTGATAGTCGAGGCATACAAGTTTTCACACATTAACATTTTCTCCAACATTAAAAATATTACATTTTAAGTAATGATATATTTTATTGAAAATGAACTTAATGAATTATTGATGAATCTGAAATGGAAGATGAATTCTTAAAGGATTGACTGTTGATGTATTAACGACAGGAACGTTAACTAGCATGCAGGACAGCTCAAAAAGACGGCTAACTAGCGCAAAGTATTTGGAGGTGTGTGCAATGGCAATGAAAAGTCCCCTCACTTCTCAACATTTGGCAACAATTTGTAAAATCTGAGAAAGTGATTTTAGACCAGGAATGTACAACAATCCCTGAACTCATGATATACAAAACAACATACACATACATAGACAAACACATAAGCAGACATACACATACACACACAAATGAACTCACAAGGCTCTAATATTGGACTTCTTGGCAGACTTTCCTGGATTCAACTTCTCTTCAGGCTCTCGATTTATCGGACCCTGCACCGCACTAACTTCTTCATCATCATCATCATCACCAGTTGGAGTGTTAATATCATCAATGAGGGAAATATCATCATCAGCAACGACGCCACTGGTCGAAGAAGAACTGCTACGCTCCAATAGCGATCTGTACAACAAGAAAAATAAAAAAATCAATAAGAATAAAAATAATAACAGAAGCTATTTGCTGACGGCACACGACGTACATCTTGTTGTGCAGATTGTGCACTTGTTGTCGTAGCAGCATTATCGTCTGCTCCCTCTCTTCTGCATCCAACTGCATGATTTAATTAGATTTAATTAGTGGCGTAATTGAATGATTTGTGGCTTAATTGAATGATTAGTGGCTTAAACGAATGATTTGTGGTTTAAGTAAATGATTTGTGGTTTAATTAAAAGATTTGTGGTTTAATTAAAAGATTTGTCGTTTAATTAAAAGATTTGTGGTTTAATTAAAAGATTTGTGGGTTAATTAAATTATATGTGATTTAATTAAATGATTTGTGGTTTAATTGAATGATTTGTGGTTTAATTAAATGATTTTTAACCCAATTGAACAATTAGTGGGTTAATAGCATCAAAATTAAATATTTATATGGAAAGTTACATGCAAAATAAAAAGTATTTCATAGTCCTTTATTAATGAAATTACTTTGTTGAAAATGAACCAAAATGGTTGAAAATAAACGAAAATGGTTGAAAATGAACGAAAATGGTTGAAAATAAACGAAAATGTTTGAAAATAAAGGATAATGGTTTAATATAAACCAAAATAGTTGTAAATAAACCAAAATGGTTGAAAATAAACCAAAATGGTTGAAAATAAACCAAAATGGTTGAAAACAAACCAAAATGGTTGAAAATAAACCAACCTCCTTCTGCATCGAGTGAGCCTTCTCCTTCCACTCCTTCAACTCCACCTGCATCTGCCTGCAGTTCGTCATGCACACATCCCTCTCGAGCATCACCTCCTGCAACCTCTCCTCCATCACGTGCAACCTCCTCCGCAACTCCTCCTTTTGTCCCTCCAGACGCTTCTTGTCCTTTTCAAACTGTTGTATTGTTGTTTATGCGGTTTATTCGTGTGTTTTGGTTGGTGCAGTTGATGTTGCTGTTGTTGTTGTTAGCATGAGTGAGTGAGTGAGAGGATAGATTGTTTGAATGAATGATTGTGAGAAAGAATGGATAAATGTTGTTGTTTATTTAATCCTTAAAAATGGAATTACAGTCCAGATGCATACAGTTTTAAATACTAGTACCAATCTACTACAGGTAGCAGAGAAGCATGCAGAACTGACCATTTCGCAGTCACAAGCGAGCAGGTCAGCCCTCTTGGAAGCCTCCCTCAACTGCCCTCGCAGCCTCGCCACCTCCCCCCTCACCACCCGCATCTCGGTCGCCAGTGACGATGACTCGTCGTCTTCAGGCACTGTAGAAGGTTTTTTAAGTTGGGAGCTATTTGAAAAAGTTGAAAAACATATTAAAATAATTGATTGCTACCAAATTATTATTTCACTAGCTACTTTAGGTACAACTAAGAGAATTATTATGGTAGAACGACTTGTGAAAAGATGTAAGATGACCTTCATAGTCGAAAGGCTTCTTCACCTTTGAGAGCATCACCACCAACCTCCTGTTCTCCTCCTGCAGTCTCTCGATCTTGTCCACCTTGCCCTGCACCTCCGACCTCCACGACTCGTCGATTGACTCCCACTCCTGAGGGGCGTGGTGAGGAAAAATGAACGATTTGGAGATTTATAATTATCACGTGGCCTACCAGCGTCAATAAGGTTGGTCAAACAAGGTTATAAGCTAGCCAAGGTTTCAAATAGATTCTTTATAGATTTAGTTGATTGAAAAACACTATGAATGCAATAGAAATGTTGAGAGTACTTTTTCAAATTTTATTTTTTCGTCAGCCCTCATCTTGCGTTCGTCTTGCAGTTGTTCAATGGTGAACTTGAGGTTGTCAATCTCGGCATTCTCACTCTCCAGCTTCATAGTCTGGTCTTCCAAATGTTCCAATGCCTTGGAGTTAGGAAAAAAAAGTATATTAAATAAAACAAATAAATTTAAATAATATTTAATTTTAATTTAATTTTAATCAGATGACACATTTTAAGATGAATTATAATTGTTTCTGACACCAATCAATCAAATCAATCAATCACTCAAATAAATTTCTATAGTGCGTATATATACAATTATATTTTTTCTATTTTAAATTATACTTTTATATACTTTTATTATATATTTTTATTTATATACCAATCCCTTTACCTTGAGCACCAGTGACATGACGCTTATCAGTTTCTCCCTGCCGAATAGTTCTATCAGCTGCTGGAACTGTGTACCAATGTCTGATGCCATTTCGTAAACCTCAACTGTTGACAAGTCTGCCATTCTCTCCCTCAAAGGCATTAATTTTTAAAATTACAGAATCTCAATTAGAACTTCATTATTAAAAGTAAGTAGGTGGGCAAAAAATTGTAATAAAGTTCAGATGGTCACCAATCATCAACAACAAAAATGTTCTAGTTTACTAAGATTAGGAATTTATCAACTTTCACATCCACATGATTCATTGGGAAAATGAAACATTCATTTATTTATTATTTTTTTATTTAATAAAATATATAATTTTTTAATAAATTTCGATTTTCAAGAAATTTAGAAATTAATTGTAATTTTTATTCTAGTAAAATCTTAATATTTTTTCTACTTCTTCATTAAATAATTTAATTGAAGTTTTTTAATAATTAACTTTCATTTTTCAATACATTGAATAAATTTAAATTACTTTCAGTTACTTTTGTGATTGAAATTAAAGGTGGACAGAAGTTTAAACACTGGTTTCGAGGGCACCTTCCGTCGAAGGAAATAAAATGAAGTCTGACGATGATAAAACGATTGCAGAGTTGGACAAGGAGGCGATTGAAAAGTACAATCTCGAACTGAAACAGTCGCTTGACCGCGAGGAGAAGATGATCCGCCATCAGCTGTGGAGGGGCAGCAAACTGCCACCTTTCAATATTGAACACATGCCCCATGAAAGAGAAAGATTGCATGTTCCAATGACTGACGAAGATCGTAGACTGAGGAAACAATGGCTGGATGATCAGGTTCTGGCACCCAATGAGCCGAGGTTCATTCCAGAGTTGTACCCGAAGAATATATTCAGGAGAACTTTTGCCAAACCTTGGGATGCTCTTTTTGATAGCTTAACACCCTTTTTGGTATTCTCCTTTTTTTAAGTTTGAAAAACTTAGTTTATAAAAGTACAGATATTTTCACAATTCAAATAGTTTTGCTACAAAATTGTTTAAACTTAAAATCTATAAATAAAATTAGTTTTCTAAATTTTTTAAATTTATTCATTTCTTCAGGGCAAAGAGAGGGCTTTTGCTGGGAGGCTTTTTGTGCCAAAGTTTGCTATGGCAATTGGGGGCGCATACGCCATCTACTACTATATCAAGTACAACAGAAGTGTGAGTCTTTAATTTTATCTTTTTCAATAATCTTTCTTACATAAAGTCTAAAATTCTTTTATCTTTGGTGATAAATTTAATGTTAAATATATTAAAATTTTGTGCTGTTTATTTGCAGACATGGGCAGACAAGCATGGCTGGAATGTTTATTCCTCAAAGGATGTCGTTTATGATGTAATCTTATATTTCTTTTTTTCTCGTCCTTCATTTTCACTTTTAATTCTTGTTAAATTATTATTATTAGGTTATATTCTATAAATTATCAAATTCCTAATATACTTAGTTTTCTCGCACATACACACACACGCACACACACACACATATATATACACACTGACAGTTGAACTACAAAGAGCCAGAGAAGCCATTGAACGACTTTTACGACAGGGGTTTCAAGGCGAGGACTGTGCTGAGGGACCGTTGAGTGCTCGTTGTAAGGTGCTTCTAATGGCCTTGGTCTATGAAAACTCTTTTAAATATAATATGAAATTAATTAGATGGAGGAATAATAAAATGAAGGAAATAGTTTATTAGAGAATTATCTAGCTTTATGACTAACTATCTCATTAATTGAGTGAATTGGCAATAGTTTCGAAGTATTTAGTTATGGAGATGGTGCGAGCAAGTGTGCACAATAAATTACCTGTGTTAGTTCAATATTGTCACTATGCATGTGTAAACCAGACGTTGTGCGCCACAAAATCAGCTTTGAAATAAGTAAGTGAGAAATTAGAATGCAAGTATTGGTGTTTGAATATGAAATTGCTAAGTAATCAATCAACGAAGATTGGACATTAGGATCACCCTGACAAAATAAATACCATTTAATTGAATTAGCAAATTAGTCAACATTTCGTTTTAACTATACGTTAAATGCAGAAATACTTTTTATAAAAAATAGAGTTGCAAAAATTCGATTCGGTATTGGATATTTGGCGCTTGTTCGATTCTTATTCTATCGAATAATCTAATCAGATCGAATACGAATAGTGGTCACTTAATAATAATTGAAAAATAACCCTATTAATTTAGAAGCGTTAATCATGTTTGAGAAAATGTTTACTTTTTACCAATAATATATTTGAATAAAATATTACGTTAGAGATTAAGATAAGACTACGAAGGTTCATTATTTTCTAAACTGTACAGTTACACTGTTCGTATTTGCTTGAATAGTAAATACGGCACATCTCTACTCAAAAACAAGTTAATGTAGTAAGGTTAGAAATGTGAGTTCTGTAAAAAAAATCACAAACATCAAATCAAGTGAGGACAAAGTATCGAAGGTTGACTAAGGAATGGCTCAGGGTTGCAGTCATTCCTAATCGATGATGATTCTCCATTGATCAGTACCTGTACAACAAATGCATCGGCAGAACTTATATGCTGGAGCGTGTAGCACTGGTCAATGCTTTGATTGAGGCCATCGTAGGGTTCCATAGTGGTGGTGCAGTCTCGAATAGATGGGTGGATGATGGAGCCTGCATGCTTTCAAGTGATAACACCTCAAGATATTATGCGTGTTTTTCTGTAACTTTCTAGAATTCAGTGCGAACTACAGCATAACTTTCAATACAACCATTATCATGATGTCGCCAGGCTAGACAGGTGCAATGTTGGAAGAAAAACGCGATAATGTCGAAAAAAATAAATCTCAAAATGACAGAAAATGAAAAAAGTAAGGAAAGTATTTGTTCTGAGTGCAAGAGTCCGAATGAGAAGCAGAATAAAGAATAAAGCAGATCTGTGGCGATACGATCAAGTACTATCAAGTAGGTTTCGTCAGAGTTTTGTGCAAATGACAAAATAATAATAAAAACAACTAACATAAAAATATAAAGGAACAAAATAAAATAAAAAACAATATATAAATAGCAAAAACAAAGATATAAACAATTCAAATAATAGCACAAACAATACAAATGGTTCACTGGAATGAGATTGACAAACAACTTTGTGACGTCATGACACGTCGTAGTGGTTGATGATGCTGATGATGATGATGGCGTAGTGAGTTTGTTATTTGGCTTCTACCATTGTTGTACCAAAATCCTGTGGTGATGATGATGATGTGGTGGTTTTTGGTGGTGGTGATGATGGTAGTTTTTCTTAATTTCCAGAATCAAAAGTGAAATGAACATACTTGATAATAATAATATAAATTAATATTCATATGTTGATTGATATTAAATATAATATTAATGATTGGTATTAAGATTAAATATCATGTCCTACATTTCTCTGTATGGGCGTCTCATGCTGGAGTGGCTGCTGTTCCTCTTCAGATACAGGAATCCACTTCAAATCTCTAATTGAAATCAATTAATGGAAATTAACTCATTAGCCCCATTCTAGAATAAATCTAATTGAAGGTTAATAGATTATTAATTAAATTCGGTAATTATTTCAATTTTTAAAATTAATAATGAATAAATCATTAAATTTAGTAGGAGACGATGATGATACCCCGTGATGGTAGAGCCTTTCCTGTTCAGTCGATCCTCTGACGAGTTGAATAAAAAATAATTATGATAAGAAATATTAATTAATAATAATAGATTAATTATTATTAAAAAGCTTAAGTAATATTAATGGGTTTTGAATGAATTAAATAAAATAATAATAAATAGTTGATCGTGTCTCATTGAATCAACTAGGGCTTAAACTCTTTTTGAATGCAATGAATAAATAAAAAAGTTTAAATATTATTAAACCTCACTTTTAATTCTTTCAAACTGCGTCATGAGCACTTTTTTGATTTCGGACACCCAAACGTCTCTTTCGTTGGCCGAGGCAGCCTGTGGAGTGGTAGCAGGTGGGAGACGAAGGGCCTTCATGGTGCCAGCATCATCATCTTAATCATTATCATCATCATCATAATCAACTATGGCAAGGTCATAAGTGGAAGAGGGGGGAGGAGTCAAGGGGTGGTACCTGGAAGGTGAAGACTTGGTCAGTGCCGTGGAGGGCCAGTCTGAACTTCCTCTTGTCCTCCTTCACATTCTCCGTCAGTGCCAGCTCACTCGTCTGTGAGGGAGAGTAGAAGTTGGAAAGAATATTATTATTAATAGATTTTAAAATATGTATTTAATTTAATATTTAATTTTATTAAATTATTTTTTTATCATTTAATGAAAAAACAATTATATAATAAAAATAGTAAATAGAGCTGTGCCGAATATTTGATTCAGTATCGAGTAGCTGAAAAATAATCTATTCGTATTTGATCGGCAGTAAATCCATTTAATTCGGCAGAGCTCTGATAACAACAACAACAAACAAACAACAAAAAGCAGCAGAAGTAACAACAGCGGCACCAACAGGCAAGAGGGCCTTGAACTCGAAGGACGAGGATGCCTTCTCAGTGCGCTTGCACAGCAGCAGGAACCTCTGGTAGAAGAGCACGTGCCTGCTCGATGCACTCAGAGCCAACCTCATCTTGAGACCGCCGCCTTTCCTGCCCTCCTCGATCGCCACCTGCATGCAGCCCTGCAGCACCAGCCCACCCCCTGCCTCTAGGTCACCCTGTCATGGTGGTGGTAGGTTGGTGAGAGAGTTTTTTAAAAATACTTTTTTGATTTTTTCTTTATGTGATCCATTCATCCATCTATTCATCCATCCATCCATCCATCCATTTATCCATCCACCCATACATCCATCCACCCATACATCCATCCACCCATCCATCCATCCACCCACATCGAATCCTCTGACGATCACGTGTTTGAGCGCCTTGTTCATGATTCGGTTGGTGATGTCATCGGCGTGAAGATGACTCATCTCCGAGAGCTCCTAATGATGATGGCGATGATGATAATAATGAAGATGATTATATGTTAATGCTGTAAAACATTTATAAACATAAAGGTTTTAACGAAAATCATATAAAAAACAAACACATAAAAACACACACAAAAACACACACAAAAACACACAAAAAACATAATGAAAAACCCCACAAAAAAACACACACACACACAGAACCTTGAGAAGAGCGTGGTAGGTGTGCAGTTGCTGCAATGGACGTGAGAGCATGCTTGCGAGAGAGTCACTACACGCACTGTCCCTCCGACACTCCTGTATGTGTGTATGTGTGTGTGTGTGTGTGTGTGTGTGTGTTTGTGTGTGTGTGTGTGTGTGTGTGTGCGGTTGTGTGTGTGGTTGTGTGTGTGAGTGCAATAGCATGTGCGTGAAAAGAAAAAAAGATTAGGAATTTGAAATTTGTTTGAAATTAGTCCACTATCTGAAATATTAAAAATAAAAAACTAAATATAAAAAAATATATTTTGAACATATTTAAGTAAAAAATTGAAAGTTTGGCAAACCTGCATGAAGGGAGACTGACTCAAGCGAGCGAGCAGCAGTTCCGAGACCTGTCTGTGGCGACAGTACTCGCTGTAGAGGGACACCAGGTCCTCCTCGTTGGAGGCGAAGCAGGCGAAGACGTCAGTGACGCTGCCCTTGCTGTGCACCGCCTTCTCTAGTTCTCTCGAGAAGATCCTGTGTGTTTGTTAGTGTGTGTTTGTGTGTTTGTGTGTGTGTGTGTGTGTTTGTGTGTGTGTGTGGTTGGTGTGTGCGTTTGTTGTGGGGAAACATTTTGTGGTTATGTGTGTTTGGTAGTGTGTAGTTGTGTGTTGATATATGTGTGTAGCTGTGATGTATTTTCCGAGAGACAACCTTTCCATCTGCAACACCAGCACACCAGCACGCCCACCTGGAGTGGAAGTAGTAGATGAGTTTCCAGTTAGCGAATATGTTTCCCTGCTTCAGTACTGAGTCACCATCCTGCCCTCCTCCACCATCGTCATCAACATCATCAGCAGGTGCCCTTGCCTCCAAGCGGTCTATGTAGACCTGATGATGATGATGATGATGATGATGATGATGATGATGATGATGATGATGATGATGATGATGATAATAATAATAGCAATAATAACACTTATAATGATGGTAATTACCCCCATGTTCACCTTATTAAAACATTTAATAATTTAATCCAAATTAATAAATTAACTATTCTATACCTTTTATTTTTTATCAACAAATATGAATAAATAATTTATTATTATGAATAATAAATAAATTAAAATTAAATTTTCCTATGCGATTAGACGCACCTCTGAGACCACTTTCAAGACTTGCAGATAAGACTGTTCCGCCTCGTATAACTTTTTGATGACAACCCTGTTGATGATGACGATGACGACGATGATGATGATGATGATGATGACGACGATGATGATGATGGTGATAACGATGATGATGAGAATGGTGCTGATGAAGATGGCAACGACGACTATTACCATGATGACGATCAATTCATATCCTGATGTGATCAAGTGAATACACGCACACACCAGCACACACACACCAGCACACACAGACCAACACGCACAGACCAACACGCACAGACCAGCACACACAGACCAACACGCACAGACCAACACGCACAGACCAACACGCACAGACCAACACGCACAGACCAACACGCACAGACCAACACGCACAGACCAGCACACACAGACCAACACGCACAGACCAACACGCACAGACCAACACGCACAGACCAACACGCACAGACCAACACGCACAGACCAACACGCACAGACCAGCACACACACCTTTGCTTCCTGTTGTCGACCGATTTTTTGGCGCCAGTCAGGTTGCTGATGCTGCGAGAAATGCTCCTCTCCAGACCCGACTTCTGCAAGCATCAATGTATTTGTACTCTTCGCTTATCCGAGTAATATAACTGGATTTAACTTTTAGATGGCCCTTGAAGTATTTGTAAAAAGTAATTAAACTATATAAAAACAAAATTCTCCCATTTGATCTTGTGACACAAGCACTTATGCATGCAACAAGTGGATGTGGCGACAACAATTGTCAATGAAGGCAGCCACCTTGACGATGCTGAGCTTCTTCTGAAGCTTGCGGTCGCTGTGTTGGTTGGCAAAGAAGTTTCCGAAGTTGTTGTGGTTGCTGCTGTTGTTTTTGTTGCTGAAAGGACTACTACTACTACTACCACCTGCAGCAGCAGCACAATCAGAGGGACTATTACTACTGGATGTGGAGTGTCTGCTTACGTCATCATTGTTGTTGTTGTTGTTGTTGTTGTCGGCGTCTATGTCATTGATGATGTCACTGTTGTGGCTTCTGGGAGAACGCCACTTGTCTGCACTGAGGTTCATCATGGAGGCTGAGAAGGCGGAGAGGAGTCTGGAGGCTTTCTTGTGTTTGTTGTTGTTGTTGTTGTTATTGTTGTCGTCTAGTGGAAGAGTGGTTTCGTATGTTGATGCAACGATGGTGGGTATAGTGAGGTTGTTGTTGTTGATGATGTTGTTGCTGTAGTCAAAGAAAGTTGAACCGGAAATGTTGACGCCTGTGTCATCGAGTGATGATAGAGTAGCAGAAAGTTGAGGTTGTACGTTGGGAAGAGGCGTGTGGTCAGGAGGGAGAGAATTGATGGTGGCAGTGCTGTTGCAGTGGACGAGAGGGTCGTTTGGCAAACTGGTTTTGCGTCTGCGCAGTAAATGCAGAAGGTTCTGGATGCTTCTTGTGGGACTTTCGGCAGACGTTTGTTGTTGTTGCCCAAATGTTGTTGTAGTGTTGTCGTGTTGAATGTTGTCGCTTGTTGTTGCAGTGAGGTCATTTTTGTTGTTGAACTTGTTGTTGTTGTTGTTGCGTTTGTGTTTGTTGTTGTTGTTGCGGTTGTTGTGAATGACCTCTAGCAACTTGACCTCCTCTTCCAGTTCAACCTTGTGACTTTCAAGTTTCTTCATTACGTCATCGAAAAGCTGCAATGACTCGGTGACTTTTGTCTGTGTTTGTGTGAGTGTTTTGTGTGTGTTTTGTGTTTGTGTGTGCCTCAACCACAACAACCACCTCACACCCACTTCAACCACAACCAACACCCATCACCTCAACAGCACCAGCAACCAGCACCCCTTGTCTCCCCCTCGCCCACTCACCTCAACCACAACACCAACTCACACTCAAAGCAGGCAACCTCAACACCTCCTTCTTCTCCTCTCCTCCTCCAAAGCCCCTCAACTCCTCCACCTCCAGACCAGCGACCATGCCATCCCGTTGACACACGTGATCCATCATCGACTGTAACTGATCGGTCGTCATGGAGACGCCTGTGGTGGTGGCGTGTGTCGTCAAGTAGTCCTCGCACTGTTGCGACCAGGAGTCAACCTGTGGGACAATAATGTGGTTTGCTTCATGTGTCGATTCTTTGATTGTTGTGATGCAATCAGTTTAAAACGAGTTGAAAAATTATTTTAAAAATTACTTTAACAATTATTTTAAAAATAATATTAAACATTAAAAAATTTTTTACAAATTACTTTAGGAATTAATTTAAAAACGAATTTAAAAATTATTTTAATTTTCTGGCGTTGAAATTCTTTTTACATCGACTTTTCGGACCTTTTCTAGCGTATCGAACGTCAACTTGGCTTTTTGAATACGGGCAGCTTCATCTTTCAGGAAGATGTCGTACTCCTGAGGGAGTAGCACGGAAAATCACTAGATGTGAATGAAAACTTGCGACTGAAGTGGCCTTAAAGTACTCAGAGATTATACGCTACTGTGGTAATACTAGATTCATTGTCTCTCAATACATAGCCGTGCATTCTTGCTTCGTCTAAGCATTTCAGAACTGAATTACAAAGCTTTTACAAACTCAATGCACCAGCACCAAGCACTCACCTCGACCATCCTCTCAAGCTCCAGGCACTTGGGTCGGATACAGTCGAGCGCATAGTGGTTTGCCTCGATGAACTTCTGACCTCTGAAGCGAAGCAACGAAGCTCGTCGCATGTCGTCCTATCGTCGTCGATGCATTAGTGGTCGGAATGATGGATGGATTGATAGATGGATCCATGCATGGGTAGATGATGAATGTGTGGATAATAAATGAATGGTGAGCAAAATCAATAACGAAAACAATTCAATTGAAATCTAAATTAGAAAACTAAACAGACTTTTGATTCAAGTTCGAAGGAGCTGAGCTGCTTGACTGCTTCCAGCAACTGTACACTCGTCTCGATGGGCAGGAGGATGCACTTGCTCAGATGCCTCTCTGTTACGATCTGAAGCTGAAAAGAAGGCGTAAAACATTCATTCAATTGGATTAAATAGAATATTTAACATTTAATTATATATTAGATTCAAAAGCTCACAAAATCTAATTAGATCTCCACCCACCAATCCCAACCACTCACCAGCTTGAAATCCTCCTCAAACTTTCTGAGCTGTGCGCACTGATCCAGTCTGGAGATGTGGTGCTGCCAAAACAACTCGAACTTGGCCGAGATCTCTTCTAGCTCCGACAGCAGTCTGTAGTAGGTGGTTGTTTTGACCCGTTGACAATTTAGAAAAATATAATTTCCAAAAACATGAACAAATATAATTTCAAAAACATAAACTAAATAATAAGATAAAAAATAATTATAATGATAATAATAAGAATAATAATAATCAATATTAAGTGAAAGCATTCAAGAAGACCATGGAGAAGCCACTCACCTCTCGACGGCTTGCAGATGCGTCTGCTTGCTTGGAGGGATGTTCTTCATGCCCTCAGGCAGCACCACACCAGCCACACACACGCTGCCTCTGCTCTGGTTTACCCTCGAGACAATCCTGCTGCCTCCGTCATTCATGCCGCCACCACCACTGCTACTGAAGGCACTACCGAAGACCCCAAAGGTGCCCACACTACCACGACTGCCCCTGTTCGCACCACCACCACCACCTGAGCTGCCGCTGTTAGTGGTGAAGGCGTCAAGCGGGTATGAGACACTGTTGCTGCTAGCGACACTGCCGTCGCTGTTCGAGACTGCGATGCCGCTGTCGCTCTCAGCGCTTCCTGCGTGGTTTGCTTCGCTGCCCAGGATGCACTCGAGCAGGACGCAGCCGTGGTTGACCGTGGAGTCGATGTTCTCCTTGACTTCGCCTCTGATGCCCTCGTGCTCCCTGATGAGTGCCTCCGTTTGTGGCACGTCGTTCGGAAACTCTCGTTCTTCTAAGTCCTTGTGTGGTTGTTTGTGTGGTTGGTTGTGTGGTTGGTTGTGTGGTTGGTTGTGTGGCTGTTTGAGTGGTTGTTTGTGTGGTTGGTTATGTGGTTGGTTGTGTGGTTGTGTCGAGTGGGGTTATCAAGTGTGATTGCACTTTTTTAATGTATGAAGGCGAGATATGAGAGGTGAAGTGTGATGGTCTGCAAGTTGAATGGCCCTTGAGCTGAGCGAGAGGGAGTGGCAGGCAGCAGGAGATGTGTACTGAAGCATAATGTAACCTAATTCAACGAGTCTCACCTGACAAGTCTTCCTGAGTGTTTCGTTCAAGTGGAAGACGTTTGAAGAGAAGGTCTCGAGTGCCTGTGTGAGTGAGTGAGTGAATGAGTGAGTGAGTGAGTGAGTGAGTGAGTGAATGAGTGAGTGAGTGAGTGAATGAGTGAGTGTGTGAGTGAGTGAGTGAGTGAGTGAGTGAGTGAGTGCCTGTGTGAGTGAGTGAGTGAGTGAGTGAGTGAGTGAGTGAGAGAGTGATTGAAAAAATGAGCGCCTTGATCCATACAATTTACGCAAGTAGATTAAATAGACAATACTAAAAAAATATTGTTAAAAAATTTACTTTTTTATCAATAAATTCAGTGTATTTGCATTTATTAGAATTAGTGAACGAAACATTTTATGAAAAAAGCGTGAATTCTTCGGAGGCAACAGCATGACAACCGAGTGAGGCCCATTCGAAGCCTTGCATTGAAGCGACTAAGACTTGACGAAACTTTCAAGCCTAACAAATACGCAAGAAAATAAATAAAAATCGTTTTATCGCATGCGCTGCAGCTGAGATATCTCCAGTGAAGTGGTGTGAGAGACAATCTCCAAGTGTTTGTTCAGCATCACAGGGCACGAATTGCAAATTGCCAGAAAAAAAGCCAAGAGAAAGATCGGAAAAACTGGCTTCGAGAGGGGCATCGAGAGTGTTACCAAACTTGTTCTTAATGATTAAGCGCTAAGCGTCGGGCCGCGGGAAAAAGGCCTTCTGACCTTTTATCTGTGCCCACTCGATGATGATGATGATGATGATGATGATGATGATGATGATGATGATGATGATGATGATGATGATGATGATGATGATGATGATGATGATGATGATGATGATGATGATTGATCGAAACCATGATGATCAATCAAACAAAACACCAACAGCTCTGTGCTGGATCCACTCAGAGTGGTCGAAGGGCAGGCAGCCTTGCAGGTCGGTGGTCAGTTGGTCCTGGTCCAGGTAGTCGTGCAGGGGGTCGCAGGAGTCGAGAATGAGGACCTTGAGGTAGAGGAGGAATTGAGGTGAAGTGGAGGGAGGGTGGTGAGGAGGTGGATTATGGAGAGAGATAATGTATGAAAGGAAAAATAGTGATGTAAGGGATAAAATCTAGTTTGTTTAATGCATGCGCCCCATCACTGGTTCATCAGAACTTTTACAAAAACTTTCAAATTTTTAGATTCGATGCAGACGCATTCATTGGCAATGAAGCCTTGTCCCCTCGACATCTAGCCTCTCTAATCTCACTTTTGTTGTTTTGAAGTGAATAACAAAAGGGCATATCTTTTAAAGTGCAGTGTCAGGACAATGGCATGGTTTGCATTGGGAGCAGATTGAGTGAGGTACAATGATCTACTAGCAGTGCATTGCGTCAGTCGCCTGCCTGAGATTCATAGCTATAACTTTGAGGTTTTATAAAGCAATGAAAATATATCAAACCAAAAAAATAAATATAAAGACACAAAATAAATAATAATAAAAAAACATAAAAACAAATATAATTAGATGAAACACACAAAATAAATATTTGTTTATTAAACACACATAAAAATCTTAAAGAATCTTAAAATCTTCCTACACACCTGATTCATACCATACACACTCACACACATACACACACACACACACACACACACACACACACACACACACACACACACACACACACACACACACACACACACACACACACACACACACACACACACACACACACACACACACACACACACACACACACACACACACACACACACACACACACACACACACAGACACACAGACACACACACACACACACACACACACACAGACACACACACACACACACACACACACACTGACCTTGAGTCTAAACTCTGGTGTGAGGAACTTTAGCGAGAGGTCAGCCAATGTTCGTTGGATGAAGCCCAGAGGCCTCAGTACATACACTTTGTGCACTGTGGTACTGACCAGACTCTGTGTTGGGTGATGTGTTGGGTGGTGTGTGTGTGTGTGTGTGTGTGTGTGTGTGTGTGTGTGTGTGTGTGTGTGTGTGTGTGTGTGTGAGTGTGTGTGTGTGTGTTTAGAGTGTTTTATGGGGTGTAGGGTGTTGTATGGTGTGTTATATGTTGCGTGTGTTTTGTTGTATGATGATTGTGCAGCTATTGGTGCTTTAACAGTAGTGTATGGGTTGAAAACTCCACTTCATGTTTTGTAGAGCCCTATATTGTAAACACGACATCAATCTAAATTGACAAAAGACATACAAATTTATTAATATAACTATAAAAAATTTAAAATAAATAAAAACAACAATTGAACCAGACCGATATTTGGATGAGTAAAGTTCTGATGGAACTCCATTTGTCTTGTCTCCTGTCCACCACCATCACCACCCCCATCTCCACCTCCTCTGCACTGGAGAATTCAGTAGGAAGAATGAATGCAAAGATTGATGGGTTGATGGAGATGATTAAAGGATGGATGGATGAAAGAGAAAGAAGATGAATGAATGGATAAATAAAAACATTTATGGATGAGTGAATGGATGGATGAATGAGTGACGACATAATCTTATCTAGTTATGCAAGCATATACTCACAAATGCACATTCCCAAACAATCAGCGCATTACAATGCATGCATGCGACAGGCCTAGAACATTCTACGTAGAACTTTCTAGTCACTGTGCCCTCACATTAACGACACAATTGAGCCATTGTATTCGATATGATTCTAAGAGGCGACCACAATGACAAAGAAGCATACAACCAAGCATACGACCAAACATCACCTACCTTAGTATGCTATCAAGGTAGGTGAGTAGAGTCTTGAACTGGCCGTCGGAGATTACTGGGTAGGTCGGACATTCGTGGAAGGTGATGATGCTGCAGTTCCGTCTGCTCTTCCCTCCTGACGTTGGTCAAAGAGTGAATGAATGCCCAAATGCATGGGTGAATGAGTGCCTGAACTGAATGCATTGCTTGGTGGATAGACAAACTGAGATTGAGACAAGTTCACGAACCACTGATGCAGGCGAACTTGGCCTGAAGGAGGTCGGAGACTTGGAGGACCGTCAGGGAACACTCACTCACTCCCATCGATTGGTCTGTAGTCGTTCGTGTTTGAAAGTTAAACATATATTTGGATGAAACTAATGTAGAATGTATGTGCAAGTTAAAAGTGAATCTGAAGCCAACTCAAAGTGTTTGGAAAGAAGCAAAGTGAAGAAACTGAAGAGGAGCTAACTGAAGTTCATGGCTTCCTTTTTTATGCTTTGCTCCATTTCGCTCACAAGCAAACATCAAATAAAACTGAAACAATTAAAGTTGATTAGTTGAAATAAGAATAAAAAAATCAATTCAAATTTATTGAATACACAAGTTTATAGAGCTGCGGTGAATGATTCAAAGGTAGTTTCGACACTCTGAAGGGTCGAGACCTAGTTTAGAACGAAGTTTCAAGTTCTGAGTGATTGCAAGTGGAGGAGCAGGAGGATTCTGCAAGAGATGCATCATGTCTGCGTAGTCAGCATGGAACTTCCACGAGTCGTCTGCGTCGTCAAGAGCCTGGGATAAGATGGAAGAGGCCAGACTGCTGCTGACAAAGTTGTTGTCACTGGGCGATGTGACACTGTGCAGAGGAGCGGACGGAGTGGAGGAGTCAGTCGAGAGCCAGGAAACTCTCTTGTCCACTTCTCCCTCTTGTGCACTCAATCTGCCTGTGTTCTTGAAGCTTTTGATGCCTTCAATCCTGTCACGTACCTCACAACTCTCGATTGGCAGCAACGAGCTCATTCCCGATTGTTTGAAATCCTCGATGAAAGATTCGATTTTGCTTTCGATTTCATTCGACTTCATACTGCTCAGCTTCTCATTCCATTGATACGAATCAACATTTTCACTGATTTTGCAACGAGTTTTGTTGGTTTCAAGAGGTCTTATTACAGCTTCTTCAAATGAAGGCGATGAAAATGACGATGATGACGATGAAGATGATGAAGACAAATCTATTCTTGTCAAGTACAGTTCAGATCTATGGTTACCAGATAAATAAAACTCTGTTGAACTACGTTTTATATACGGCATCGTCAATTTAATTAAGGATTTAGAAAAATATGTAAATCACACTTATTGTGCTTTTAAAGAACAAATTGCCGGCTAATTAAACTTTAATTAATTATTAAAGCCCTTGCGTGTAGTCGATTTCCTAATCGATTGTGAGTTTGCTTTTAAACTTATTAAGCATTTAAATTTCTATCTAGAAATTTGGAAGCGTTTTACAATATAATAGTAATATTATTATTTTATAGAAAAATGCAATTTTTAATTTATAAATGATTATAAGTTTTATATAAAAATAAAAGTTTGAATCTTAAGTTCGTTGATATATTATTAGTACTAATAATGATAAAATTGAAATATAGGATTAAAAAATGAAAACTCACTTGATGCAGAAAATAAGAAAGTTATTTCTCTGCTAATCACATTATTTAGTTAATATTTTAAAGTTAATAACCAGTTAAACAAGCAAAAGAAGAAATCCAAATTTCGAAATATGGGCTTAAAAAGTATACTTCAATGTTTTACAGTAGTATTTGAAGTAGAGCTAATCTAACTTACAAAGAACTTTCAGCATGAGTTAAAAATTCAATTGAAAACACTTAAGGCATTGTTAAAGACTGCTTCATGCATTATCAAACTGTTGTCTGATCCATTTATAAGTTATCTCTCAGCATAATTAGAAAATCCGGCCAAATCTAATAGTACAATGCTCTTGAATACTTCAATTGATTTCCAAACATGAGTATCTGTACACTTGGAAACACATAAACACAGTGAATGTAATTTGATTTGTGAGTTACTCACGTTACATATATGATGGTCTGTCGATTCTTTCATAGAACAGTCACACCTGAATGAAGATCCGTCTATTTTTGGAAACTCGTGCGAACATTGCGAAATTTTAGGAAAACGTTTATAACAAACGCCGCTAAAAAGTACTGTATAATTGATGACGACATACTAATCTTTCTCAAGGGCATTGAAAAAGGAAGATATCCGTTTAACGGGTTCATGTTCTAATTGGTAATTGTGAGAGTTCAGTTTCACTTTTATAAATTTATCCGCATTAGATCATAAAGAAACTCATGACGAAACAGTTTTCAAGACAGAATGGGCTTATCTACAACTATGCTCTATGAAAACAAATAGTTTTTTATTTCATCAATTGCATGCAAGTCACAGAGGCGCCCATGGAGTTGGGGCCTGTCTGGAAGGTGCCCTTCCATGCAGGGGCAGGCCTTTGCAGAGCTGGCGGTAACGTGAAACAGACGCGTGTTGCCTGGCCATGTTCCTCGCCAACAACAACGCCTTGCGCTTCTCGAGGAAAGTGCTCAAGAAGTTCCTGCTCTTGAACTTGAAGGTGATCAGGGCTTCGTCGGCACGCTTCAGAGGCGCCCTGTCGAACAACTCGGAGATGCCTGCCTTCTGAGACCTCCTGCCACGGGCTTCTGTCCCTTCTGAAGACTCCGCAGTCTTGGAGACCTTCTTGGCGATGGTGAGTTTGATGTGGGCGTCTGAGAAGGAGGTTTTGACACTCATGTCTGCAGCTTTGTCTGACTTCCCCTCCTCTCTCTCCTCCACCCCCTCCCTCATCATCTCTTCAATCAGTTGCTCTCCAGTCTTGAAGGAGTTCTCATCAGTCAGTTTAATCTCCACGCCCTCTCCCTTCCCCTCAACCCGCCACTCTGGCATCATCATCAGCACACCATCTCCGAACAGCTCCACCAGTTTCCGATACAGTGCCCAGATGCGTTGGCTGGTCTCGGAGCATGCATTGTGGCCTTCATGCCCTAAGTTCTGCCACTTGACCAACTGCTGTAGTGACATCTGGCGAATGAAACGTTGATATCGTTATTTCATGAGTATCCAAAATAAAATAAAAACAAGTGATGAAAAGCAAAATAAATAAATAGAAAAGTTTCACACACAATGAGGGCTTGTGAGAAACAGTCGTATCCATTGAGGGCTTGGTTGCCATGGGAGGAGGGGTGGTGGTGGTGGTGGGGAGGTTTGAGGAGGGAGAGATGGATGGAAGGTAGGATGGGCGCCTGGATGAGTGGATGGATGGGTGGATGGATGGGTGTCTTGGAGGACTGCACTTTGTCGATGAGAGGAAGAAGGAGTGGTAGAAGGTGCTTGCTCATGGTCTGGAGGAACAAGAATGTATTTCACCATCAAATACACGTAATAGATGATAATCTATGATATTTATTTATAACAATAAAATTTTGTAATTTTTATTTTTATAAAGAAAGATATTAAAACTAGAAAATTATTTTATTTTGTCAAACTTTAACTCCTAGGCAGTTGAAGGCGATAATGGTGGCAGCGATAGTGGCAAGGTTGTGGAGGGGTGATGAAGAAGGGGCAGGGTGGAGGGAGGGTGTGGTGGCAAGGTGGTGGAGGTTCAAGAGAACCTCTTTCAGACCTTGCACCAGCATCCTCCGCAGTCTGCACTCCCTACTCGACCAGCGTCTGAAACAACAAACCTATCGGTATACATCATAATCACATAATATTGATAATAATGTAGAAATGGCAACTGACCCAAAACTCAAACCCCGGGTACCCATTGCCCTCCAGAATTACAATGCAACACACACACAAATAAAGACATAGAAAGAAAAAAAACAAACACAACAAATTAAAATCTAACAAGGATTCATTAGCGTAATCATACTCATTTTCATTGATTAAACATCTCCATGACAAACCTTATAAAAGTCGCTGCAACGCCGAAAACGAAGATCACTTCATCAAAGTCAACAGAAACGGAAGAAGATGATGACTTTTGGCTATTTAGCGTTTTTGGTTCACGTTGGATGGACCTTACAAAGAGATGCACTATTTTCTGCAGCTGAGGGACAAAGATGGTGACGTGTAAGGCAAACAAAAAAGATGATGATGATAATGATGATGATAATGATGATGATGACGATAATGAAGATGACGAAAATGATAATGATGATGATGATTAATAATATGATTATGATTATGTTTATTTAATAATTTAACAACGTCGCACCATCAAAAAGTGGTCAGCGGACGATACACTTCGATGCTTGAATAATAATTAATTAATTATAATTCATGATTTAATTCATTAAAGAACGATGACGCAACCATGGCAGGGAAGTTGAGGTGCACATGCGCACTGGTGATGATGGCGTGCAGTAAGTGAAAGATGCGACGCCTCTTGTCAGGACTGCTCAAGTTACTGAGAACCTAGATGATGATGGTGATGATGGGGGTGATGATGATAATGATAATGATGATGATGATGGGGATGATGATAATGATAATGATGATTATGAGAACCTCTGGCATCGAGTCGAGGAAGAGGTCGAGAACAAGGTTGATGCTTTGCAAGGAGTGCAGGTTGCTGTAGGCGTTCTATGGGAAGATAGAAAAGATGATGATGATGATTATGATGATGATGGTGAGGAGAAATGATGATGATGATAGTGATGATGATGATGATGATAAGAAGCAATGAAAGAAGCTACCTTATAGAGACGCATGTCGTCGCTTAGAAAGGCCTTGAACGTCTCAATGACCAGTTGCTTAGAGAGTGGGGATGGTGCTGCCAGAAGGGTGGATGTGTGTGTGAATGAAGGAGTAAACGGATGTGTGAATGGATGCATGAATGAATGTGTGAATGGATGAGTAAATAGCTGTGTTGATGGATGAATAGGTATTTTGAAAATTGGGAGTGTGGGATTTGAAATTATGCATGCTGATAAATGGTGGGATAGTGTTTTGAAGTGATAATGTAACTTCATAAAAATACCATTAGCCTCAAGTGCTGGCATGTTTTCGGACACCAGCCAGCTTCCTATGTTTTAAAAAGCATTTGCATGATTATTGTGTCTTATAACTTATTGAACAACCAAATGCTAATTTAAAAAATTCATACATAATTTAAATAAATTTTTTTGTGAGAAACTGTAACAATAACGTACTAGAGAAGAAAGAACTTTCATGAAGATTTGGAGTTGCATCAGGCTCATTAGCCTCCATGGCATCCCCTTCATCCATCTTACCCTCTTCCATCACAACCGCTCCTTCCTTCATCATTTCCATATCCTTCCCATGGTTAATGTATTCAGGAAGAATGACTGAGTCAGCCAACTTGAAAAGGTCGATAATTTTGTCTTCATTCACGTAAATGTTGGCCTTTGGGATGTAGTTGAAGTCTAGACTGCCTTCTGACAAGTCAGTGTGTCCGTATATGATCTGTATTCAACAAAAATTGAAAAAAATAGAATTATAATTGCATTTAAACATAAATTTAACCATCAATCAATCAAATAAATTTCTAAAAATACGATTATCAATTCAATTGATATAAATGAACTTGACTTAAGAGCAGCTTCGACAGAGACAAGCAGGACCTGATGGCCTAGTGTCTGCAGGGAGTTGTTGATGTCGCGAGAGGTTAGCTGCACCCTCTTGCACCGTATCATTCGATCCATGCCCGCCTGATCATGTAAATAGAACATATTTCTATTTAGATTCTAAATTTCAGAACAATCAATCAATTAATAAAATTTATTATATAAGGCTCTTTAAGAAATGCGAGTGAATGATCTTGTCCATCACCTGCACAAGCTCCCTCAGACGGTAGTTGACATCTTCGCAGACGACTTCGATGACGTCATCTGAGAGGTCTTCCAGACCGATGGTCTCAGCACTCAACTGAATGCTTGACTTGGGAAGAATTGTGTACTTCTGTCCCTCTTTATGAGGCCTTTTCACTAACATTTTCAGATGAATTATTTACTAAAATTTTATATCAACGTGAAAGTATAAAATGAGATTTTTAATTTTAAAAATTGTTTTGAAGCTTTTTGATTTTTGTTTACAATAACTTCACTTTTCACTAAAACATTATAAATTCAAATTATACATTTTTTTACCTTTTTTTATTTGTTAACAATCGAAATTAATAAAAAAGAAATGATTTTTCAATGAAACAAATATTTTAATCGAGTTTTATTTTCACCTAACCCGTTCTTTCGGCCTAAATATATAGACCTGGATTTTGTAAGTTTACTTTCACTACTTGAAACTGTCTGTCTCAGCTTCTAGTGTGAGTGACTTGTTTATTATTGTTTTTTTTAAAAAAAATATTAAAGAAACATATTTTTTCAAAAAGAACTTAGAACCGGTGCTAGTGCGAATTGCCGAAATCATTTCGGCGAAATGTAAATTGCCGAATGAGTCGTAATACTAAAAAGCCTGAATTGCTGAAAAGAATATTTTTCAACGAATTGCCGAATATAAAAAAATCTCTAATTTTCAAATTCAACTTAAATACCTTTTAAGGCTTTTTTTGGGTGTTATTAATTTTGAATATAAAAAAATCTATAATTTTCAAATCCAAATTAAATACTTTTTAAGGCTATTTTATTATCATTATTATTATTGTTATTATTATATATAAGTACCTGGCAATGCCCCAATGTTGCATTGCAACATAATAGTTAATTGTTGAGAATTGTTAAAAAAATATGTGTAAATAAAGATTTTTAAAACTATAATGACTTTTTATTTCATTTTTGGCGTTATTATTATTATTATAGTTATTCAATGTAAATACTCAATATACAATTAAATTCATCAAATAAGTTAATACAAATAGATATATAAATCATTAATTATCATTAAATATATTTCGGCAATTCAACACCCTTTAATAAATTCGCTTTGGGCAATAAACACTAGCCAGCTATTCGACATTTTGTATTTCGGCAATTCGCGCGGACACCTTAGAACCGACTGCTTTACAATGTAAGGCTTACATTCTTAAAATTCGTACCAAATGTACATTTTATTTATGCCAATGAAAATGTAAGCTCATTCATTACTACAAATGTATTTGAGTATTTGAAAATTCAGCCTTGGAAAAACAACAATAATTTAATCACAACCCTAACTCTTTCGTTTTTATATTTATTTATTCGACAAGTATGTTATACATTTTAAATTATCAAAAAAAAATTAGATACAATTTTTTAATAAATAAATGAAAGAAAAATTAGTAATAATACCAGCATTAATAGTTCATAAGTTATTACAACAATGAATTATTATCTCCGCCAACAGTCACTTCTTGCTAAAATGGCCACCACTGCTGCTAAAGAATTCGTCAGCTTCTTGAACAAGTCACCTTCACCTTACCATGGTTAATTTTATATAATATTCAGATTACTTTTTTGGTTTTTTTCATTAATGATATATTTAGTTAATATACCACCTGAAATTTGTTCATATGCTTGTTTAGTTATTTTTTGAATTGACTGAAAATACATTAAAGTTTTCACCTAGGACACTTAAAATATTTGAATAGCCTTATCTACACCAGCCACTTCTACTATCCACTGATAAGCAGCCACACCATTTCGAATAAATTATCTTCTTTATCTATTATAATTACACACTTTTCAAAGATAAAATGAATAAAAAGTTGCAAAGGTTGACTGGCACCACACCACACCATACCACACAACACAACACCTAACCACACCCAACAACACCACACCACAGTGGTGGAGGAGCTGAAGAAGAGGTTGTTGGCAGTGGGCTTCCAAGAGGTCTTGGAGGCTGACCAGTGGAATGTGAAGCCACTCCAGAAGGTGCTTGTGCATGGTGAATGATGCATTGGTTAAATGGATTCCAAGGTGGCTTAAAAGAATGCATTTATTTTCAATACATTCGAATGAAAGATTACATAAGAGCATTTTACAAGGGTCTTTTGAACGTTATTTTTATTCAATCAACGTTGCAGATTCGTAATCAGATAGGTAATCTAAGGCGCAAAGTGCATTAGTGAAGTTAGCAGAGCACGCAAAAAGAAGAACTAAATCATTATCATCACTACCCAAAGCTATCATGTGACCACACATGAAAAAAAAGAAGTTTATTCATACAGTGACCTCAAACAAAATGCCGCTGGTTTCATCCAATTCTTTTACTTCTTTTTCTTGAGTGACTGAAAGTACATTCCGAGGGCTGACTGCACGTGGGGCAGGCTTGCGAAGTGCACAAAGTGGTCGACATCCTCTTCCTTTCGTGCCACCAATCCGTCTGCCAGCTGGTGACGCATCAGCAGTTTCGAACTGTGCTTGGCGCTGGCTGATAGGTGGTTGTATGAGTCCTGGTGAAGGAAGGTGGTTATATGTGGTGATAAGGTAGCACTAACGTGAGATCTTGATCCACTTGAGCAACTCCTGCTTGGCTGCTTCCATCAGCTTCTCCTCTTCCACCACTGCATCCACCAGTCCTACCTTTCATGATGAGATAACATTAAAAAAACTTCAGATCATCAAATCACCAACGTGTCTTAAAGTCCACCTACCTTCAGAGCCTCATCTGGCGCGAACAGGGTGCCAAGTTGAAGTGCTTGCTCACTCCTCCTCTGACCAATGGTACTACGCATACACTCCGCTAACCTTGTGGTGTATATCTTATATAGTAAAAGATATGTACGTGAGTGTGTTTGTATGTGTGCGTGATACTCTATCACGTATGCCTTCTTCACTAATTAATTGACAATTAAGGGAAAGAAAATAAAAGTCGATGAGCTAACCAGTAAGGCGCCACCAGGCCCTGAAATTGATGTACAATACTACAGAGGGTGTTGTTTGCTCTGGTGACGTTTAATGCTAAATCATATGCACAAATACTAGGGATGGCAATGACCACAAAACTTAGAAATTATAGCAATTTTTGAAAAATAAAAAAATTATAGGTTGTCCTGGTTCAAAAAATTTCCTTGTCATCTGTTGCCATCCCTACAAATAACTGAATATCAGATAAACGTCAGACACTTATAGTTGTTGTTTAGATAGGGGCCTACCAGGAGGGTTTCGTTCAGTCCGATGAAGGATCGGTTTGCCGCCATGATTCTGTAGTCGCAAGACATGGCGATCATTGAGCCAGCTCCTGGACTGTGTCCCTGTTGGTTTCGCAAAATTAAGTTGGTTGCATAGGCACTTTTGAGTTGTTAGAGGTGGTAAGTGACGAATAAATGGCTAAAGTTGATAGCAAAGTGAATTTGATAGCAAAGTGGCCACTGACGTTGATGGCAGCGATGGTGGTGAGGGGGTAAAGGTAGAGCTTGAGCCAGAAGTCCTGCACGGAGGTCCAGAACTTCCTCATGTTGCTGACGTCTGCCTGGTACATCTCTGAAATGTCCAAACCCGCCGAGAAGATGTTCTTCAAGTTCTGAGCAGGGTGCATAAAAGAGTAGAGTTGTTTAGAGTTCTAAATTGTGTAAATGCCTGAAAATGGGATGAGTAGGTCCAAATTTATTGTACAACTTGCACTGATTTATTTTATCATATAAAGTAGACATAATTTTTCAAACTAGTTTGTAAAATAAAATAAAATAGTTGGTCTTTTGAGCCAGAAGAGGCTGCAAATGGTAGTGCTTTACAGATGAAATGATGACTCCTTTCACATCTGGCTTTTTATGGATGTCATCCAGGGTGCTTGTCAGCTGAGTGAGGTAATCTGTGGTCAGGCTGTTGGCTGCTGGCTTGTTCATCAGCATGGTGGCTATGCCTTGAGGTTTTAATAAAAGTATGCTGGTTGATGTTTAAGGAAGTTAAGGAGCGAAATTATTGTAATCAATACAAAAATAAATTTGATAGCAAGCACTTACCAGTGTCCTTGTCAACATCAAAGAGTATTTTATCAGTTGTGCTACATAATTTTTTCATTTGAGTATTTTTAAATGCAAAAGTTCTCAACATATAGTTACTTCTGAACACAGGCCTAGTAAGACTGCTGGCCATTTTTATAATTTCAGCTTCAATACTTTTTGAAACTAAAAAAATAATGTTTCAATTGAATATTTACAAAGTCCTTTCGTTTTTACTGACGTAACTCGTGTTAAAATTCCTTTTGAGAGAGACCTACCTACTGCACTAATCTCTGAATGACAACTTTTAGTAATTACTAGGGATGTGCTGTTCAATGATTTTAACTTATCTTAATAATTATAAATGAGCTTTATAAATGTAAATAAATTAAAATGACTATATTATTTTTT
>OX030957.1:3258300-3298300 GCA_943735955.1 Piscicola geometra | reverse complement strand
GGGAATTTTTGTCGAATACCTTCGCCAATTAAGTTTAACAAGATTGTAAATTTTATAAACAAATTCTTAATCAAATAACACTAAACTTGCCATAACAACTTGAACATTATTTAAAACACACTATGAAAGTATGATGAAGACATCATCATCATCATCATGGGGCGTGTTCATGCTACAGAGACGAGTTCAACTTCGAAGATGAGGACAGAGTTGGGCGGGATTCTGCAGGCGATGGCGACAGTTCAGGAAGCGACAAAGAGAAGGATGCCTTCAGTAAATCTCATGCCTAAACTAAATACTGTTCTTTCCACGCCCTTTTAACTACTCACTAAGCATTAAGATTAAGTAAACTTATTAGATTAATTTTGAAGTTATTATTGGTATTGGTATGTTATCATTGTAACTATTATTATTCAATGGCAATATATACCTAAATAAATATTATATATACAAATATATACGCATTTATATGTGTATGTTTGCAAAGGATACTTCCCCTCGAGACCCTTCTTGCCATACGCCCACTCCGCCTGGATCGTCAACTCTGCCTTCTCACCCTTCGTCATCGTCAGCAGTGCCTCGTCCCACTGGTGTCACAACATTTGAAAACATTAAACGCTTCTAGATGTTCATGATAATGATGATGGTGATGATGATATGATGATGGTGCTGTTGATGATAATGGAGATTGACCCCTCTGATGACTTTTCCAGTTCCGACCTTGAACTTCAAAGGGGTCGCCTTTTTGCCCTTCTTAGCTGCGGAATGGGATGTAGTCAAATAATTGAAGATGCCATTTTGGAGATGACTAAAAGGTTTATATTATAAACTTTATCAGAATTTACTTGATAATAATGGTAAAGATATTAATTTTAATATAAAAGTAATTGAGAATCAAAAACTAGAAAGCTGTACCATCTTCAACATTAGTGTCAAAGACTTTTCCATTTTCAAGCTTTCCTGTGTAGAAGCATTCCACCTCATCACCCTTCTGAGGATACGATGTTTTGTCACCCAACTTCAAGACTTTCTTGGTGTATTTTGGAGGCTCCTGTATTGAAGGAAAAACATTTCAAAAAATTAATTAATTAAATTTATTTACCTAATTTAGGGGGTTTCTAAAAATTAGTAAAAAATTATTTATTCAATGGGTAGTAAAATATATTGCAAACATCTTTTGCAGATTGTTTCTTGACTTTAACAGTCTCTGGCAGCTTCTCTTTAGGCTTCTCCGCCTTCTTTTCTGTCTTCTCTTCCACAACATCACCAGCAGTTCCTTTGAAGTCCTAAGACATTTAAGCAGTGAGTTTCCATGGTGGTTGTGCATTCTAAAATATTAAAGTACTGAAAACTGAGTTGAAGAAAAGTGCATTGAAATGTTGATGAATTAACATGAATATACCTTAGTCTCAAAGAGAGTCTTGTACATAGCAATGCATTGGTCCTTGCTTTTCACTTTGACCACATTTGCCAAAGAACCTCCCAACTTGTGTTCACGCACAAACTGGAAAATTAAAATTTGAAGCGTTGTTTGAAAATTATTTTAATTTATAAAGAATACGTTTTTTCCATGAGCCTCATGAGGAAATTAAAAATGCCGCTTCATTGAAGAATTTTGACAGCATTTGAAAACATCCAATTGCAAGATACCTTGACAGAAGAGTTTTCTTGGAGAAACTTTATCAACTCTTTCTTGCCTACATTCTCCAACTCTTCGTCTTTGAAAGGTTTTTCAATGCAAACGTCTGTCATCTTGCAAAGTTTTTTAAAAGTGTATTTCAATACAAATTCGAAGAAAACATTATGAACACAAAATCAAATGAAAAAATTTAATCATAAAAAAAATAATATTTTTCTAGGTAAGCTCAAAAAATTATATCTTATTTTATTTATCAAACGCTGTGAAAACTTTGATTTAGTAAAACTATTAGGAACATTAGAAACTCAACAATTTATAAAAATGTTTTTGCTAAGATGAAACTATATTAACCAACTCATTTAATTACTCTCTATAAGTTCAACTAAATGCCTTATCTTCCACTTCCGATGGAGACAATACATTCCTTGTTAAACTTATTGCATGCTCCATGTGTGCATCCAGGTGTTGGAAAGCTTCTGTGCCTGCATACATATATACTCTACTCATGTATACAATCCAACTTCACGCTTTTAATCTTTGAAATGCAAGCATCAAAAGTGGTATTCCTTAAGGTGGTAACGGATGCAACGCCTGATTGTTTTGAATAACATTGGAAAATGGAGAAAATAATTATATGCTGAACTTTTAGAACTAAAAATATATACAAGTAGTTGAAATAATAACGAAGTGCAAGGAAAAAAAATAAATTAATACATTTAAAGAAAACAGAGTTAGGAATATAATTTGAAAGAAAAGAAAAAAATCTGGCATTTGATCATCCCTTGAACTCATTCTCAAATCAGTAAGTCATTGATTGGATAGAGGGATAACACATGCCGGAAGAAGCATTAAGACTTGTGCCCAATTTAATTAATTCTCTTGGAGTTTTATTTTAAGATTCTTGCTTCCAAGCTTAGTTGGAGCTAATTTAGGAGTGTAAGTTTAGGCTCGATTAATTGGTATAGCGGATAAGGAATGCAAGATAGTTTAACTATACACGTGTGCCAGATGAATTAAAGTTAAACAAACAATTGTAAAATATAAAAACGCTTTAGAGCCTGTGGCGCATAAGCCGAGAGAGCTTCTAGATGTCTTCATTTTTTATTCGCCCTAAGGCATCAGATGCAATCAAACATAGGACCATTGACCTTTGGTCAACCCGAGAGTCGTTGAACACTCGGCTACCCATTTACCAAATGCAATCGTAAGAATATTTTTTTCTCTTAATATTCTTTATTAGTGAGATTTTTATTTGTAAAAATTCTTTAAAAAATGTCAATCGAATCTTTATCTGACTTTTTCCATTCAATATTTTAATATATTTTTTAATGAAGCTATTTCAAAGTATCCATGAAATCTGAACACAAAATATAGTTTTGAAGTATCTTCATCTATGGTTTCCATGATGGATACGATTTATGGTCATATCGAATCAGATCCTTTTACGTTCAGCATGACTTCATACCAAATGGTTTAAGATCATTTCAAAATTCCTCAGAGCTCATAAATCAGTTAGAAAGTGCTTGCAAAACGTTCAAGTTGGATCGCTTCATGCAGTTTTTTTCTAGGGCAAGCCATGTTTACTATGCAATATTCTACACCCATATGTAAATAATTGAATGCAGCTCTTCATCCTTTAATTTCTATTTTCCACGTTCCCATCAACACCATTCTTTTTTCACCTATTTATTTCCATCGTTTCCACTCCAGAATAATCATCGTAATTAATCATCAATTGTGTTTTTTAGAAAAACCTTGAAAAACCTTAACAGAATAATCAATTGTTTTTTTCCATCCACATCCCTCAGTCAACTTTTATGCAAAAAAAAAATATTTTCAATTTTTTTTTCTTTTTTTGGCTGTTTGCTCTAGTAATTGCTAACAGGTCTACTGAGCCCCCTCTGTAAAATAAAATATAATATTAATTAAAAATTGAAACAGCGTAAATCCGAACGAGCTTCGAGCACCTTTTCTCCGAATCGTTATAGGAAAACTAAAAATAAATGTGATGATCGTGATAAGAATAATAATATTATTAATAAATATAATAATAAAAATAGGAAAAAATTAACAAATGCATTTTTAGTGGAACGATAATGGCATTAAGAGTTGTCTGATAGATGCTCCATCACTAAATACAACTTCTATTTTATTCACCTTCAAATCGTCTTATCATCTTGCCAAATGAGTCATCTCACTGCCTGTAACTCACGTCACTTCTGAGGCACTCCTATAAATACTCTTCGAGTCGATTAAATCGACATATTTTGCGTCACAGGCAAACAAAAATGGAGACCAGTTCACTAGCTTTTCATTCCTTCTTGCAAATAAAGATTTCAAGAAATTTTTTATGCATTAAACATCTGAAGGCTGCCTGAAGGTCACTGATCAAATCAACAACGCCTGATTTAAACATACGCCCACTAAATCTTGAAAACATCGGCTTTTCAAAGTGGAAAATAATTGTGAGTCAGCAATATTGTTGTGTGTGCTGGATGTTTTGAAGCACTTGATAGTCTCGAGTGCCTGGGGCCTACACCAATACTTACGCATATTTTTCTGATTCTCTTTCATTTACATTTGTATTTCATTTCAATACAAATCGAATATTTAACAAAGCCAGTCATAATCTTTTATATTTTCTCACCCAGAGAAATTTCTTGTGGCTCATAAGCCAAATTTCACTGCTTCGAGAAGTTTTAAAAACTTGATCATTAGTTTCAAGCATAATTCAAAAACGATGTATTCCTTCAGAGATCTGGCACGCATGCTTGGTGGTTTATCGTCAAAGCATTCGCCTACATCTAAATTATCCTTTTCAAAATTAATTGATTTATCACTGTTAATAGAAATCTTTTTCTTTCTCGTTCAGGCATCACTCACCTCTTCCATTCAGAAATCCGTCTTCACTTTCATCAATCAGTCTGTCTCTAATTGCCTTCAGCAACAATGCCTGTTTTCGTTCCTACTTTTTAACGCCCCCTTGTTAGGAGGAGTTTTCTTCAAAGCAGTCTATGCATTCCCCTCAAAACCTCCAATCTCTTGCATCCCTTTTATAAGCGCACGTTGAGTATTTTCAGCGTCGATTAAGCGATACTTTCATGCAATTATGGTTATATTTTGTTCAGTAAACTCTTCTAATGAAACCACCATGCCCCTATTCCACTAACCAACAGATAAACTTTCACAGAATGACTGCTGAAACTGGGAAATCCCCACTAGCCGGTCTCAAATCACTGGGCATGGCGAGCAGCTTGGCGGCCACGGTCTTTAGCGGACTGGGCCACCCTCCACTGCCGGGAATGTTCAAGTGGGACCCGGTCAAGTTCGCTGAGGAGCTGCGCCAGGAGAAGCGCATCAGACGCAAGCAGAAAGTGATCGGTTGTTTGAAGAAGTTCGTCGCTTTCCTGTTTTCTCACATCGGCCTGGCTGGAATGGTGGTGGTTTACTCCATCCTGGGAGGCCTCATGTTCCAGGTGAGATCCATGCCGTTGCTACTTTGGCATTAGTCGTCTTTTGTTCTAAATAAATACTAAATAATACTTTTAGGAGTTTATTTAGCTTTCAGGGTCAGATTAGCATGTAACTTTTTAACGCTTGAAATCAGTGTTTTTTTGTTTTTTATTTTTGCGATAAAACAAATTTTTTGTTCAGCAATTTAAACAAATCGAGATATATATTGACTCATTTAATGGATGAGGTTAACGAATAGAAGAATAAAATTATTATTTGAAATATCTCTGAACTTATTAAACTTTATAAAACAACTGCATTTTTGAACCTCTCCCAAAGGCGATTGAGCAGCCGAATGAACTCCAGGACAAGGCGCGTTTTTCTGAATATAAAGACATCTTCATAAACGCATCGCTCGAATTTCTTCATCAAAAACTCCACAATTATTCCAGAGAGTTTCTTAACAATACAGAAATAGCCGAAAGTTTACAAGTCGAACTAGATGAGAGTTTTGTCAGAGTAGAGAGCGGAAGCAAAGAGTTCTTCAAAAAGATCTCCTCGGATTTCCAAGGCAACGTGACCGAAGCAGTGAAGTCTGGAGGATGGGACGGCAAGGATGGTCTAGGGGATTCATCTTTGCTGCAGTGGTCCTTCCCGGGCGCCCTTCTCTACGCCGTCACCGTCATCACTACCATCGGTTTGCAATCTTCTTCCAGATTATTATTATCAATTTTAAACAAGATTTTTTATGTTCACCAATCTTTAGGGCATTGAGAACGTTCTTGAAAAGAATTTTTACTTATTGGAAAAAATCTTTTTGAAGTCTGAACTGCACCAATCTCATTATCTTTCATCAGCACTGTTTACCTCCATTCAGCTCTGATTGCTTTAAGATCACTGCCAGTGAGTTACTCCCTTTGGCAACAGTTGCTATCGTTTTTAATTGAAAGCCATTCTATTTTCTCGGTGCAGAGGTGTGCCAGTCATTAAAAAGGTCAAAAGACCTGCGGTGGTTTAACTTTCTGAACTAAACCTAAATAAAAAGGCAATATCAATTGAACTTAAACAATAATTAGTTTTTTTGAAACTATGATGTTTCGAAGTTTTATCACTATAATAAAACTTGGCTGAAAGTGAGTGCCTATCCTAGTTTTTATTTAAAGGTATAAAACGGCTTTAATTAAGTACAGCATTTAGTTTATTTTGACAATAACACTTCACTATGGAAACTAGTAGTGAGTCTGTTTTAAAGATTTAAACACATAGGAAAGAATAGTTTTTATGGCACAAGTCTCAGATCAATGAGTTTACCCATGATGGGAACCTCCTAACCAGACTTCAAACAAGCCGTGGACTTTGTAGAGATTTCCGCTTAATTAATGAATAAAAATTTCCGATAAATAAAACTTGAAAAGTATGAAAAGTTTAAAATGAATATTGATCATTGAAAATATTTTTTTTTTTAAATAATTTATTCAAAAACGAGAAATTTCAACAAAAAATTGAAAATATTGTTTTTTTTTTTAAATATTTTCTTTACAAAGGATAAGTTTTCAATGAAAAACTCATTCAGTTGAAACCAATACCTTTTTGCATAACAAAATCACTGAAAAAAGAAGCCTAAAAACCTATCTAAACCTCACCATGACCACAAAGATTTACAAAATAAAGATTTTTGCGTCTTTTCGCCATTCATAGTAGTTTTGAAATCTCGTAAAACTTAGGACCTAACGGAAAAATTTATTCTTAACATTTCATTATTTAGTGGAAAATGAAAAAACCACCAATATTATTATTACCAATATTATTTGGAAAAATATGTATGAAACAGTTGTTGCCAATTAGTGTTGTTACGAAATCGGAAGCCAGAGGTTAAAAACCTTGGAAAACAAAAATTTTCAACATCAAAGGGACCGAATTAAGTTGGTCAATTTTTAATAATTTTTATCCGCTGAACACAAATATGATAATGAAAACTTGGCTTTATTCGTAATCTTGAAACTTAAGTCTTTGTAAAGCACGAAACAGAGAAAAAATAGTTTAATAGAATACCAATGCGTTGAGAGTGAGCAAGTTAGCGAGCACAACTCAGTCCACAAACGACTTCACATTAGAGCCTTTCCAGAGAGACTTTACAGACCAATTGTGGGCCAGGAATCGAAGATCTATCTTAGTGTTAGAAAAAGATAAAATATTAAAAAATGTTTTGTTTGGCAGTTATTTTCGTTTGAGAAAAACATCTTTTAAAATGAAAGCTCTCTAGTGGAAAGGATCCCATAAAAAACAGTTTAAAAAGAAAAGTATAAATAAATAAAGCGTTTTACATTTTTTGAAAGTAAATGGAAAAGTCACGTGGATTCTATGTGCTTGAAGATGAGACTTCAAAAAGTTCCCTGGAGATTAAAAAGTGACACTTCTATTGTTTGAAAAACGAGACAAGAAGTACACTTTCAAAAAATCTATTTATAAATTAAATTTAAAACGGCACTTTTATTGTTTTAAAAACAAAACAAAAAATTACAGTTTAAAAATCTATTAGTAAATAAAACTTTAAAAGAGTTTTAAAATGAATATGTTGCCTGGGCCACATCTGCAGAGTTGGCATGCATCACTCAATCTCCATTCACGATTGTCTTACATCAGCATGATTCACTGTCAGACTTTTTGTGAGGTTTAGAGTTTCTGTTTTTCCACAAATTCGCCTAACGAGCAGTTTCCACGTAGTTTTTTTTAAAATTTAAAGTTTCTTTTTCTATTTGCTTAATATTTTTATCCAGAAACACGCATCTCAGACTGGATTCAATCAACTTCACTAGCAATTATTCATTAAATGAATTTATAACATATATTTATTTGACATATTTATTCAAGAAAAAAATATATACATGAATATTTTATTCTTATTACATATAAAACCTTTGTGAAATCCCTAAAAGTGACCCTTTTCACCCTCCCTCACCAGGGTACGGCCACATCGCACCAAAGACTTCCTGGGGCCGCATGTTGACGATGTTGTACGCTCTGGTCGGCATCCCGCTCACCTTCCTCTACCTCTCGAACATCGGAAACTTTCTGGGAGAGTCGCTCAAGAGAATCTGTTGCGGCGTGTGCTGTTGCCTGCAGTGCAAGCAGAAAAAAGATAAGGAGATATTGAGGCTGAGGAAACGACAACGAATATTGAGCGCCCAGCAGGAAATCACCATGATGACTTACATAGATCCGATGGAAAAGGGTGGAAAGGAGTTGGAAGAGAGTTTTGGTGTTTTTGGAGAGAAAGGTGGAGGATGTTGTGCGGATGAATATGAAAACGAGAAGAAAAATATGAACTGCGAAAACATCGCAAACGAAAAAGTCTATAATAAGTTGAATGGCATTCGTGCTGATGATGCACTTTACAATACTAACTCTTCGACACTGCAATCACGAAACGTCAGAAGAAAGTCTGGCAAGAATCAGAGAAATAATGGAGGAACTGCTTGTGAAGAAGGCGACGAAAACCACTCACATGCAATAACAAGACAACTTGCTACTTCAAGAAAAATAAGCGAGAAAGAAAATAACCCCGTTCAAGAAGATCCTTCGTCAAAGAAAAATTTGGTGGAAAATAAATTGAAAGATGGAAAAAGGTATGGAAAAAATAACCTGAGCAGCGAGGCGAAAGACATAAATAGAAACATTCAAATTAACGATTCTTTTGAGAATAAAAATAACCAAAAAACGTGTGAGGATACGAAGGAAAAAAGATGCGTGAAAAACCTATCAGAAGAGTTTACCGTGAAGATCACGCCGCCTGGCGATGAAGTTGAAAACCCAAAATTTATTTTTACTAGAAATTCAGAAGCCGATGAAAATCACAACAACCAACAAAAAGAGCAAAAAATGAAAAGCAATCATGAAACTTCGAATGGAAATAGAGAGAGACGAAATGTGAGAAGTGACAAAAGTGAAGGTAGAACGTCTGAGGCAGCAAGGTCACGAAGACACATTCACAGACAAAGCAGGAGCAGCAGCAGTCGTTTGTCGAAGCTGCAGAGACTGGCAAAGTACTTCAGCGAGCTGGAGGAAACCGCCATCTTGAGCGACGACCACGAGAGTCTGCTGGACGAGTGTAAGGCAGGAGAAAGCAATGTCGAGTACGAAACTAACGAACAAATATCCAGCCAGAGTAACATTAACTTCAGGATTAATGGAAACGGTGATAAGATTCCTTCAAATGAAAACAATGATTCATTCAACGATAAGAAAAACAACTGCAAATACATAAAAAAAAATGTAACTACAAACCAGAACTGCTCCATTCGACGAATAAAGAAATCTCCCATGAAAAACGGCAAAGTATGTCAAGGTGTTCAAAATGGGAAAGATGAAAGAAGTGAGGAAAGTCAGATGAAGAGAATTGTAACTGCTCCAGAAAACATAGCAGTAGATAATACCGCAATCAAACCCGTCAGCTTTTATATAGAAGAAAATAGCAATGAAATAGATTCAAAAGACTCTTCTCAATTGAATAGGGAAGCAGGATCTAGAAAAGAATCATTGGTTCATTGTGACAAGGAAAAGTTTGTCGAAACGACGCACGGCATTTTCAATAGAAACAAGAGAAAAACGCTCAAGAAGTCTCACAGCTTGCACCAATCCACCCCTCCATCGTCAAAACTTTTCAAAGATCCTCCAGACTCGAGTTTGAAAGATGTTTCCAAAGACACTATATTCTTTAAAGATAAATTTAGAAACAAATCTTTTAAAAGAGCAAAAACGTCTTTTGAAAAGTCTAAAAATAATTCGGAAAAAAGTAGAGATTTGAGAACGGAGAAAAAAAATGCAGGTATTGAAATGGATACGACACCCGTAAAAATCCGAAAAGCATTCGTGGATTTGAAAAAGTCAAGTTCCATAAAAGAAGAAAACTCTAAACTTTTTCTGAGCGCCTCATTGAAAATACGACCAGCATCTGTGATAGGCTTGAAATCGTTGCTAGACGTAAATACACGCTTGAACGATAACACTGGCAAAATCTCGCCGACCCTCTCGTACATAATGATGCACTCGATGAAAAAGAGTTTTGAGAACCACTTGTCGAAGTCGGAAGACGCGGTGGTCAGAGGCTACGAGAACGAGATCTACCCAGAGGCAGCGAACCTCCTCTTCAAGGACCCAGCCCTGCTCGACTTCGATGATGACGACGACAATGACAAGTTGCATGACGAGATAGTCACCGTGCCGATCTACGTGTGTCTGATCATCATCGTCGGCTACATCTTTGTCGGGGCAGAGCTCTTCCGCCTCTGGGAAGACTGGGACTACATTGCCAGCTCCTACTTCTGCTTCATCACACTCAGCACCATCGGCTTTGGCGACATCGTGCCAGGAACTGACATGAGCTCTTGGGCCTCCAACGTCAAACTGGTTCTGTGCACTTTGTGGCTGGCGTTTGGTCTTTCTTTGTTGGCAATGTGCTTCAATCTGATGCAAGAGGGAGTCAAGGACAAGTGTCGGATGATCGGAAAGAAAGTTGGTCTCTTGAAGAAGGAGCATGAATGAAGAGTTTCCATGGTCTGATTGATTGATTGTTTGATCTTGAGCCTTAAGAAGCATCGAAAAAGCTATTTGGGACGTTCGGAGTTGAATACAAATAAATGGTTCAAAACTGTGTTGTTTCCTATGATCTTCGAACATTAAAAACATGGGTGGGATTTTTCTGGATTTTCTCTTATACCTCAATAGGTTAGATCTTTCAGCGTAAACAGAAAACCCACTGGCAGTTTCTTATAAAACCCTGATCAACAAGAAGATGGGTCGATTAATCCTCAATAATGCATCAATAAGTTAAAGGAAACATCATGAAATTGACTAATCAATAAGTTAAAGAAAATATCATGAAATTGATTAGTCAATAAGGAAATGAAATATCATGAAAGTGACTAGAGATCGAACGTTGTGGAAGTTTTGTGCGGTGACAATAAACATAAAAAGGCATGCATTGTTGACTCGTAACCACTGATCAAGGGGCTATCAATAACTGTGCTATAACATATTCCTTGTGAGATTTGAGCCATGGGGCTAATTTTTGTGTGTGTGTTTGTGTGTGTGTGTGTATGTGTGTGTGTGTGTGTGTGTAAACGAGGTAATGCTAGTTTGATCGATGTTGCTTGGAATGGTTGTGCTAAACGGATGCTGGAATGTTCAGTAATGGTGACTTAAACGATGAATTATATTTCATAATTCTTGAATACTAAACGAACAGAATCTAGGGTGAAAGAAGTTGCTTTTGGATTCGTGACTATTTGAATAATATAGACCAGCTGACGATCCTGTGAGACGAGTGTTTGACGGCATCTACAAACGAGTTGACTAAGTTAATTGCGAGTTTAATCGAATTTGATTGAATTACAAATTATAAAAAATTTCTGGTCATCTTTTAACTTAACCTCTCCTCTCAGTTGCTTCCCTTGGCGCTATATTAGACAAACTCATCATCACCATCATCCTAATACAACACAACGTATAAACACACTGAATCCTAGGAATTCTTGCAAGGACAAACACCCAATCATTGTGCAGTCTTTTGGGAGGGCCCTTCGTAGTGGACTTGATCCACCGCGTACTTGAGTGTGAAGAGCGCCTGTCGAGCCCATGCCTCGTAGTAAATCACCAGGATTGGAGACACCAAACTCTGTGGTGGGTAATGGTAACTTTGTATTTGTAATAAATAAGATATATTTGGGTATTAAGTAAGTATTTCATGTTAATTCCGGATTTGTATTGTGTCCATCGAAATTCTAATTTAAAGAACCAATCAATTAATCAATATATTTATATAGCACTTTTCAATAAATTCCTTAATTGATAAAACCAAGCTTTTGAACCTTGAAAAAGTAGGACCTTCTCCTTGAGAAAATCTTGAATCTGATGAGAGAGGGGTGCGAGGGAACGACAGAAGAACTCTCCACACTCATTTCCACTCTGGTGTTCAGCCAGTCGTTGCAGAGGTAACTGACAAACTTTGAAGATTCAAAGGCCATTATCATGCAGTTCACTGTTACTTGACCTGATGTTTAGTGCAGGGTTGCTTTGAGAAAAGACACCATAAGAAAAAGAAAAAACTCCATTAAATTAAAATACAGGGCACCATATGTAAAAGTAAAACTATATTGAATTAAAAGACAGGACACCATAAATAGGAAACTGGTAAACTTGGGAGTAGTACTTTCCCATCCCAACTGGGCTGTTGTCTTGAGGCTCACAAGAGATCAGACTGGGAGTCCACTGATTAGGTAGGAATAAATATTGAATTTAAATATTTAAATAGATTAAGTATAAGTGCACTGAACAGCATGAAATAAATTATTGTAACAGAATTAATATATTTAATTCATTCTTAAAATAAAAATGGAAAATTATTTTATTCTCAGATAGCCTAATAGAAAAATCATACAAACGTATTTGAGATTAGAAAGTTGAGAGATGAAACGGAAAGTTTTGATTTCGGAAGAGGGCAGTCTGGCTTGCTTGTCCACCAGCTTGACATCACTGCTGTTGTCTTCGATGTTCAGCAGCACTGCAATAAAAAGCAAAAATGCACCCGCTAAACACTTATTGAACGTGAAAAGGGTCTCCATTTTATTTTATTTTTGCATTTTTATATTCGTCTTATTGGGAGGCTAAAAATGAGAATATTTGAAAAGTAAACACTGAAACATGGTTGCTAGGGAAGAAGTTTTTTTAAACTATTTTATTACAAAATTTGTATAGTTAAATTTAAAATGTAATATTTTCTCCAATAAAAAAATTAATGTGTATTTGTTTAAATTTTCTCTACACATGTTAACATTAGTAATATTTACACACCTGTACTAAAGTTATGGAACTAACATTTGATCATATTTCTTTCTAGGCTTAAACCCTTACTAGAAATGCCGAAAAATTCTAGACATTTACTAAATATATCTCTTCTATTTTTCTTCATAGGTATGTTGGCAAATTAGGTAGATAGTACCTTTATCATCAGCCTCTAATAAAATTTTAGAATTGATTTCCAATGCTTTAGCTTTAACTAGAAAAAATAGAGAAATCTATTTTCAATACGACATAATCAATTAATTTATAACAAAGTCTTTTGAAACTTCATTAATTTGAGGAAAGAGCGCTATAGAAACTTATTTGATTGGTTGATTGATTAATGGCTTTAAAACCAATTTAACATCCATTGACTAACAACATAAATACGTAAACGAACCCTTCATTCAGGAATCACAAGTGCCTTGTACTGCTACCAATGCGACTCAAGGTTTGACGTGGAGTGCAAGGAGTTTCTGGACAGTCATGACAAGGCCGCCATCAGACCCACCCTGTGCACCGTAGACTCAGCCGAGTTCTGCATCAAAACCACTGGAGTTTGGGGAGGTAGGTGCAGGCGAGAAAAAGTATTCGATCTTCATATTTTGTTTTTAGAAATAAGATTTATTTTTTAAAATAAATAATTCGGTTGTCATTATATGTTTGAAAAATATTATTTAATTAAAGTTGAAAAATAATTTTTTAGCGGGGTTTTTTTAAACTTATTTCCGCTCGCAACAATGCAACGCAGGCGTGGTGGGCACGACGAGGTTTTGCACGTCTCGAGACATGTTCAACCAGTGCCAGTACGTCTCCTACAAGGACCACGACAGGATCTACCGAGCGTGCATCTACACTTGTTCTGGGGATGGCTGCAACCACGCTTCATCGAACAATACGCCCAATTTCGTCTTGCTTCTCCTCATCGCCATCGTAGCTACTTTATTCGTGAGAAATTAACGTCAATTTTGAATTTTTGGGAGTTTTTTTTGTTTGGTTTTTTATGATTAAATATCCAAAAATTTTATACTGACCATCACTCGTTCTAGCTATCCATGTTTTATTATTTGTAATTGTGGCAGGTACTCTTAGAACCTGAATTTTAGAAGTTGTTAATGAAAACTAAAATATTAAAAAATATATAACATTGAAGTTTTCAAATAATTAATGAAAAATGATTTTAAAATATGAAATATTTTTGCAACTTTATTATGGTCTAAAAATGTCAATAAAGAAACTTTTTTTCGAGAGAATATAGAGATTCGCTAAGAAAAGTTTTTATCTTATAAATAAAACCATAAAACAGATTTCTTTTAATTATAATTAAAATTGAAACTCATCGTAAATCTTGCTAAAACGGAACATTAATCGATGGGAATAAGACTTTTCCAATATGAGCGACAGAAAGTTATTATTATTGTTAAACAACTAAAAGTATATAGTTTTTTTTTGTTTTTTTTTTTTTGAAAAGCGTAATTTCTGGTACTTTTTTGACATCTCAAGCTTTGTAGAATGCAAAACTCCATGGATGCGCATGAGGCGCACTAGCTTTGTTCTCTATTTTTCTGAAAAACCCACTTTTTAGACACATTTTGCCGCAAATAAAACACAATCGTTTGTTTTCACTCAAGTTCTTTAATAAATTGTTCAAACCATGGACACACATCCATGCACAGCATTGTCATCTCAATGAGTTCTCATCGGCGTTGGTCGCAAGGCAATCGCTCAGATGAAGTAGAAACACTTTCTCTTCTGCACACCGACCCTCTTGACCACTCTCCTTCTCTTGGAACGTCTGCTTTTGACGCGCTTCGACGGGCAGCAGGGGCTCTTGTGCTGGAAGGAGCCAGGCCCGTCCTTGCTCTTCTTCGTCTTGCTCTTGCACTTGCGTGAGCGACTGCGAGACAGACCAGCGGTGTTCTGAGGGTTTGGAGGTATTCATGAGTTTTTATTACATTCACAAATGTTTTGAACTTTTAAACGGAGTCTCCAAAAAGTATTGTTGAGTAACTCAATTTCGTCAAACACATAAGACGCCTTAAAACTTCTGTATCTTAGTCCAACGCATAAAGAACTTTTATACAAATGTTATGTAATACAAAAGTTAGGTCACTGCTAAAAAAATCGATACTATATTCAAAAACCTTTTTCGAAAGTTCCATTTCAGCTTTTGATAAGAAAGATGTTGCCTAAATGTTTTGGAATTGTTTTTATGACGAAATTAGCAACGTAATTCATTTATAAACATGAAGGCTTGATTATTTAATTAAGATTTTGAAATCTTTGTGAGTTTTGAATTTTGAAAGACACATTGTTACGATTTCTCCGTAAAATAAAGCATATATGTGGAAACCCTTTCAAAATTTGCTTCAAAATATTTTTGATACGAATATTTTGTAAAAAAAACTTTTGTATTTTAATTAATTGCAAATGCTGGCTCAGAGTTTAGGTTTCCAAATAATCTTTTAGTCTCAAGGTCATTCAGTCGAGTGGACAAATCAAATGTGAAAAGTCTTTTTCTAATTTAACATTTATAAAATTTTCTTATAAATAGTTTTCCGTTAACATTTTAGAAAAACACGCTTTTTACTATCAAAAGCCTTGATGTCCTTGATGTTTGTCAGGTTCAGCTTCAATCCAAAGTACGTATTTTTCTGTGACTTTCCCAGAAAAAACAGACTATAGAAAGGTCCATCACCAATCGCTAGCACATTAAACACGTTGTATTCATTTTTTAAAAACAATTGAAAAATATTTAAAGAATTAAATATGAAAGTGAATGACCAAGGTCGTTCCAAAAACTTTTCCGTTGGTAGTTTTCTTTTCAAGAAATGGGTTCATAATCCCTATGAATGCATCCAGTGCTGATAATTATTATTTAAAACGATTTAAAACTATTTTTTCAACTCTCCAGATCTTTATTCTTTTTACATAATTTTATTTACATGTGTAATGATTTTTATTCAGAAGACAATGACAATTTAAAGAATTTTATTTTTGCCGAAAAGGTTGAATTTTGAATAGTTTTAGCAAGTCTCAATGATTCCAAAACGATTTCACACCCTGACTGCCTTCATACATCCTTTTTTGGAGTAGTACGCGAGTCTCACTCTCCTCCTCTTCTTCATCTTCCTCTTCTTCCTGCTGCACACCTTGCTTCCACTCCGGTCTCTCACCACAGCCTTTTCATTGTCTTCGTTGTGCAAAGCCATGATGGTTTCAAGCTATTACAGAACTTTTAAAATATATTTTATTTTATCGAATTTTTTTCTAGTTTTTTGTTTTTGTTTTTTTCAGTAAAACGTAATCAGCCGAGCCTTTTATATGCGAGCGATTGAAAACAACTTTTCGTTGGTTGAGACTTGATTTAGCGTCCAATTAGAAACAGGAATCACATGACGTCTTTCAAAACTTCCTGGCCAATGAAAAACTTAGAATTTTGAGATTTAAATGACGAAATCTAGGAAACCAATCATTTTTATGTAAACAAATTTTAGTATAAAAGAAGTCGCAGTCTTCTCACTCAAACAAAAACAGAAAAAAAAATCTATAAAAACAGTAAAACGAAAAATCCCGGTGTGAGCAAGATGGAAGGACAGAGAGCTGAAGTCAAAATGCCACTGGAGGGCGCTGTCGACCGCTGCAGAAGCAAGTGTGGCAAGAAAGCTTCGAAGAGACGTTCGAAAAAAACGTCAAAAGGCTCAAAAAAGTACTGCGGTCCGAGCTTCAACAGGACTCCATACATCGACAAGTACCCACATGTGTGCAAGAAGGGAGGCAAGAAGAAGAGCAGGTCAGAAGGCCAGAAAGACGGCTGTCTTGGCTTCTTCAGCCGCTTGTTTTCATGAACGCCTCCGTGTTGAATGAACTGAAATTGCTTGGAAATTGGAAAAAAAATTAATAAATCTCAAAATGTTTTTCCTTTTATTTATTTAAAAATATAAAAATTTACAAACAAAAGTAGAATATAAAAATATAAGAATTGTCAGTCAAGCCTTAAGCCTTAAAAATTGGCCTTTTTAGTTTTCTAGAACGACTTTGTCGATCCAGTCTCTGAGCACTCCGACCTTGGTGTAGATTCCTGGAGCCCTGTTGTCGTCGCACTCAAAGCCCCACGAGGTGACCCCCATCAGTGTGTGCACGCCTGAAACGTGAAGAAGTGGTTTGCAGACTCTATACAAAAAAATCAATTGCTATTTAGTGAAATTTTGTCTCATCTGTTGAACAAATATATACACTTTTTAAAATCATTCTTGAGTTTACCATGAAATAAGATAAATTTGAAGTGCCAAAACCATTTCATACCGTTGACTTTGCAGGCCAGCGGACCTCCGCTGTCTCCCTGGCAAGTGTCGGTGGCCTTTCTGAAATCGCCTGCACACACCATCTGAGAGGGAAGTTTGTCGAAGAACATCGGTCCATAAGCCTTCTCGCACTTGTCCTGTCGGATCAACGAAAGCTTCGCCACTTGCAATTGCAATGAGCCTTTCTTGCCTGGAGGGTTGAGAGTCTTTCACGCTCGACAAAACCTCCAATTTGAAAAGTTTGAAAAGAAATTCGTAAATAAAATATATTTTTCCTGAATGGCACTGTGTAATATTGGCACACTCACTCTTGCCGTTGTGTCCCCATCCAGATATCTCGCACTCGAGGCCTGTGGTGTAGGGCGTTCCCTGATCGGGCAGACAAATGGGTTGCACGTGCTTGTTAAAAACGATCTTGTTCGGGTGCTTCTTCCACTTTTTGTACGAAGTCAGCTTCAAGAGAGCTATGTCGTACTTGAAGGAGGAAGCGGTTGCTCTGGACTGCCAAGAAGATTTCCCTGTTGGTGAAGAGGTGGTTTTAAAACAATGATTCCAATCAAGCTGCTTGTTGACACAGAAATCTCAACATAAATTAGGCACACAAGCATCATGAACCTTTAGCCTTGAAAGAGAAGAATGAGAGGAAAGGGTTGCTGAAGAAGTTGTCAAAAGGGTCGATGAAGTAGTCGTTTTCCGAGGGTTGTTTGAACATGGGATGGAGGAAGGACTTTTCAACGCTGAACAACTGCTCTTCGCCATCGATGACGGTCAAGCTGTGGTCGCCAGCGAGGACAGCGACGTCAGTGTCTTTGAGGTTTCTGATGGGGGTTTCGAGATGCCGGGATGAATTGAAAGATGTTAGTTGAGTTAGAATTTGTGTTGAACGAGTTGAAATTAACTCATTTGAAACTTTGGTATGAATCGAGTTTTTTATAGGTTTATAAAGCATGAAGTAAGACACAGACCTGAGACAGTGGGCTGCTGTGATGACCCATTGGTTGTTGATGATGGAGGCTCCACACAGGTGTCTGAGACTCACCTTCAGCAGCAGTCTAGCTTGCCAAGGTTGTGACCCGTAAGTGGCAGTTTCACCACCTAAAACCTTGGCTCCCATGTGTTTGACCAGTTTCACTCCGCATTGCAGATTGGATGGAGGTGTCTTGGTAGGTTTTGTACTTTTTGGAGCTATGAAGGGTGAGGAAGCAAATGAAAGTTGTAAAAATCTAAATGATAGATCTCATAATTTACAATAATCATAAACCGTTCAAACATAATATATCACATTATTAATCGATTTCAATCTCAAAATCCTCATGCTACTGTCTACCTTCGTGGCAAACGACAGCAGCGTCGTGTCGGTGGAAGCATCTGGTAGTCCTTTTGACGAGCGGACACTCAAACAGATCCTGCTCACTTCCCTGACAGTTGTACTGGATGTTCCACACCAGTTTCGAGCCTGAGCCGAAACCAGCCTTCGTCGCTAGCACTCCTTTTCCGCCGTTACTGAGTGCGTTAAAAGATTATAAACTATAATTTATAATACAATCCAACGTGGCGTTAACCCGGACGAGCTTCAAGACCACATAATTAATTATAATGCTGATTGATTTCAGACCTTGATAAAGTAACAGTAAACAGTTTTTATTGAAACTTTTTCCGCAAAAACTTCGTCTTCCCACTTCTCCCAACAAAATATTCCTCTTCTCACCTGTATCCTAGCATCCTGCAGTAGACAGCAGCTTCGTTGTCTCGCCAGTCTTTGCCGCAAACACTGCCTTCAAAGTCATTCATCGTGATCTCTACCCTGCCTTCGCCTCTCTTCTTGCCCCCTTTCAGACCAACCTTCAGCTCTGGTTTCGTTTTGTTGGTGTGTTTATTTTTTCTTTCAAAATTTATATTTTTTATTTGCATTTGAAATTATCATGTTTTATATATATTTTTTGGAGCCTAAAAACCGCTCACCACTGCAGTTTGCTTCATCACGGCCGCTTCTGCAATCCTTGATCCCGTCGCAAATGCTGTTCACTGAAATGCACTTTCCAGAACACGAAATCTGCGTTGAAGGACTGCATCCTGGAGAATTAAATGGCACTTTGTACTTGTTGTTCGAGTACATAAAAAGACAGATTTGTTAGTGTTGAAAACTTGTTCATATTTTTGAAGTTAAAGAGAAACTATTAGAATTATTGTTTATAAAAAAAATTACAATTCTATCCAAATTTTTCTATCTTACATTTGAAAATTATTTAAAATATAATCTGGAACAAATGTCAAGCATACTTTTAAGAAAATATATTCTTATTGATAACGATTATGATTTTAACTTTTAACAATATTTTCCGTTGAACTATAACCAAGTTAAATGAATAATATTGAACAAAGTTAACGTATTTTTAACGAATTAACGGCTAAAGAAGATAAAAATCTGATTAACTGTACCGATCCATGCTCAAAAGGGATGCATGTAATACACGATGTGCACACAGACGATTAGGGGAAAAACATTATATTACAATATATACAATGATATTTATATACAATGGTATTTATATACAATGGTATTTATATAGAATGTAATTTATATACAATGTAACTTATAAACTATTTAATTTATATACAATGTAATTTATATACAAGGTAATTCGTCAATGCACAATGTAATTTATACACAATGTAATTTATATACAATGTTACTTATATACAATGTAACCTATATAGGATGTAACTCATATAAAATGTAATTTATAAATAATGTAATTTATATACAATGTAATTTATGAATAATATAATTTATATAAAATGTAATTTATAACTAATGTAAATTATAAATAATGTAACTTATATATAATGTAATTTATATATAATTTATTTCCTATATTATGCGATTCCAATAAGGCAATTTATATAAAGAATAAGAATGCAAATGAGGTCGTCACTCACTCGACGACTTGCCCTTCACACGTCTTGCAAATGGTCTTTTTGACTTTCTCCGATAATTTGTCCTTTTAGATTTTGCTAATACACGTGTTGGCCTATTCTGAGATTGTCTATTTTCTTTTTTTGCGGAATCTCGTGGAATTTTTTGATTTTGTCTTAAAGGCGGAAGCACTGTTGAGTTTTCTGCGTTCTTATCAAGTTTTGTGACATCTTTCCAAACAAATTCTCCTACATTTTCCCTCACTTCTCGATCATCATGCCAAACCTTTAGTGGGAATCTGTGAGGGATTTAACGGTTTGAATGTGTTTAATTTATTTTTAAAATATATCATTTCAAATATTTAAAACATGTATAAAAGCTATATTATATAAATTCACGCTATTAATTTGAAACTCCTACTTCTTTGACAAAAATATAGGTTTTTTGACCAGAACATTCTTAGAGCTAGTATTAGCTAGAACTTGCTTCTCTGTTACTTCCCTCTCCACACTACAAACACCCTCAAACCAAGCGAAGGACGTTAGAAACAAACATATAAGATGAAGCGAATTCATTTTGAAGCGTCTGAACTTTAAGCGATTAGTTACTTAGATTTAGAATTTCCCAGCTGTTACTTTGCACTCTTTTATACTTCTCTGGTGCTGTAAACAACTCTTGCTACAGATTGAAAAAGTCTTGTGCGTGTGAATGTAGCGTTGACGCATTTCAGCGCCTTCTGCGAAATCTAAGCCATTACACAGAACTCAATTAAACTTAATGAGTGAAGATTTTTATGCCATTATTTCTACTCAAATCCGGTTTGAAAAAATAATCAGTTCAAGTTCTATTAACTAGGAGTGGGATATACTGAAGTTTGTACTGTCAACACATTGTCAACCGATGCTTCCAATTAGTTGTTATTCCTCTTATTAAATCATTTTATTCTTTTATTGACATATTCAGGCTATATAAAATTTAATCGTCATGTAACATAACACTCTGAACTTAAAAACAAGTTCATTTCTTTTTTGGTTTAATACGCACTGACATTTGCATCTCTCCTAGCTAATTGTTATTGGTTAACCAATTAAGTGAGACTCTTAAAACTTATATAAGTAGAAGTTATAACAGTATAAGTTATACTCATATGCTCCCTTAGTTTTGATGTTTGTTCAATCTGATACTTTTCGACTTTTAAACAATAAACAATCCAGTATTTAAAACTTTGAATTACAAACATTTCCAGTTTTCTTACTTATAGTAGCTTTTTATTGTCATTTTCTCACTTCTATTCACCTTCTTCTGCGTATTTTTTATTCTAGACTTTTGCAAATTTAATTTGTTGTAAATTATTTAGAAAATTTTTTTTCTTCTTTTTTATTATTGTTAGTTGCCATACACTCCATTACTCCCACGTCGTGCTGATTAAGCTGATGCCTTGATATATCAGATAAAAAACTTTTAATTTAAATATACGTTTTCATCACACGAGTTTCTCAGCCTTCATAACCTCACTTGTACATTTACAAGAATCTCCAACCAAATAAAATTCTCAGTAATACTGGTTAGCTGGGATGAAGATTATTCACATCTAAGGAAATTCTTTATGTAATTTCTCTAAGAAATTTCTTAGTCACACTTGAAAGTGGTCTCAGCCAAAACAGATTTTAATACTACGCTTTATTTAAGCTTTCAAAACACGATGTGGTGTGATTGACACTTGAAACCTTTTTTAATAAATTTAGAACATTTATTTATTTTTCAGAAGATGATAAAAAGATATTTTTATTTTTATTTTATATTTTAATTGAATTAAAATTTTTATTCAGTAATGTTGAATTATCCCAGAATTGTATTCAGTAATTTTTAATTACCCTCAAACTTGATTCAGTCATTTTTAAATACCTTAAAATTAATTTTCAGATAATTATAAAATGCAATTTCTATGTGATTTTTCGTTATAATGACGTAATTTCTAAAAACTTTAACCAATAAAAAGTTGTTTATAAAAAATTTAGTATAAATTGAAACGTAATTAGAAAAAAACAACAGTAAAATCTTTAAACAAATCCAAAAAAATGGTGAGTATTTTACAAAGTATTTTTACAATTTCTATTAAAAATCTTTAGCAATCTTATCTCATACAAATTATAAACTTTTTCAAAGTTATGTATGAAACTCTTAATTCATTCAAATATTAATAAAAATACATCTTAATTCATTCAAATATTAATAAAAATACATCTTAATTCATTCAAATATTAATAAAAATTATTCTTAATTCTTTCAAATATTAATAAAAATAAATCTTAATTCATTCAAATATTAATAAAAATAAATCTTAATTCAATCGAATAATTTCTCTCTGACCACCCATTCAATAAGTTTATTTAATTAATCACTTATAATTTATTCTTAATTAACCCTCCCCGCTCTAAGAACCCAGAAAACACCGAAAAGTCAGCATGCAGCCGTGAGCGCTCGAAGGGCTGTCGGAGGAAAAAGTACCCGACGAGGAGGTGCAAGAGAGTCCGCTGCTTCGTGTGGGTGAAGCACACGAGCAAGAAGAAGGCCAGGAAGTGCTAGGTGCTAGAATGAACAAATGACTGAACCAAGATCATGTTCTATCGTTAAATTGCATTGAAGCGAACTTTTGAAATGTAAAAACGGTTGCGTGCTGAGAAGAAGAAATAAAAAAAACAAAAATTGTTTGCGTTTTTAGTTTTTGACAAAGTTGGAAAACAACTTTTAAACGTTTTGAGGCCTAATATTTAGCCGAGAATAAAAATTAGTTTTTAAAATTTATTTGCAAAAAACATTAAAAAATGATAGTTCAAAAAGAGAATTATAAAATGGTGACTACATTGAATCTGAATTGATTGAATCTCTTCCATACACATAGCTTTCTTGCAGAATTCTCAAACTCTTCCCCAATGACTTGACTGACGATTGCGTTTCATTGGAGTCAGAGGCGTCGTCACTGCAGACGTTCCGGTTGCTCATCGACTTGTTTTCCCCTCGGAAAGGCTCCAAGAGGCTCGAATTGATCCTCTCAATCTTCTCCTTGTCGTAGGTGACCGAGTTGCTGGCTCGGAGAAAGTGACGCTGCAGATTGTTGTTGTCGGAAAAGTGGTGGTGACTCTCGAGGGAGTGGTTGAAAACTGGAGGGGGGATGTTCTGGGAACTTTTCCTGTTCTGGATGAACTCTCGGAACTTGGCTCTCTCTTCGGCATCCTGCTCTTCTTCTGACTCCCTTGTCTCAGTCGTGCCCTTCAAGTCCTTCGACTTCTGCGAAGGCGTGTGCTGCAGCTGCTCAGCGGACCACCCTCCCGTTATCACCATCTCCGAGGACTCCGGAATTTCGGCCAGAAAGTTTCCATCTATGCCCGGGTTCTTCATCATCACTTCCATCTTGTCCCAATGCCCGGACTTTTTGGGCTGGTTGATGTTCAAGGTGCACTTGTTAACCATATCCTGATAATCGCTGCAGAACTCGCCGAGAGATGCTCCGAGAGGTTTTTTCTTCTTGAATCCTTGGCATCTCACCGGGTCTTCTGGAAAGTTCTTCGGAATGTTTTGTCCGTTCAAGCGCAACGCGTGGTACCTGCAAAGTCATGTCAGTTACTTTAATAAAAACAAAAAATCATCATCCTTATAAAACATCAATATCATCACCACCACAAATGCTCTCAACCTGAAAGCCTTGAGCAAAAGATCCTTGCTCTCTTTGTCGACAAAAACCCACGGGACTTGATCCACTTTGTCGGTGAGGTCGCCAATGGTGATGTGTTGGAACCGCACTAAGGAAAGCAAGTCTTTGCTGTGCTTGAGTCTCTCTTTCCTGTTGAAGTCGATCCACTTCACCACCACAAAGAAAATGTCGATCTCCGTGCCGCAAGTGTGTGAATTGGTTATTAAACTGTACAGCCTGAAAGAATTTGATTTACTTTGAAAATATTGAACGACGTGAATTTCTACTCTTCAAGTCACAAACTTTTAACAACTAATACGCCGAGACTTCCATCTAGAATACCTTACCTGTCGTATGGCAAGTAGCAGAAGTATTTATTCTTGGAGACTTCGGCAATGGAACTTCCTATCACCTTGGCCAAGCCAGCTTTGGCGAATTTGAGATTATTGTTGGCGGCTACTGAGTAATGCAACAAGATGGCGTCCACCGTGGCTGTCTTGATGAGAAAGTCTTCACAGACATTCACTAGAGTGATGATGTCCAACTCTCGACACACCGCTACCACCACACCCACGGTAGATAGTTCCAGTTTGATGTCTGTGGTGTAAAGGAAGTTGATGACATCAGCTACAATGTCCCGTGGGTAATCGGTCATGTTGATGGTGACTGGGTTGTCTGGCTTCTCGAACTCCAGGTACTGCTGCTTGAACAACGACGCTAAGGTGGGACTCCAAGCGGACATGATGAACTGTTGGTTAGTTGAGTTTCAAATATTTAAAAACAAAAAGTTAAAAATTGTGGTTCTTAAAATGCATGTATCGACATTGCAAGAACACGCAAGATTCAAAAAGCTATCTTCTTACTTGGTGTGCCAGTACATTTCCCCCATCACACACAATGGTGATGTCACATGTGGTTTGTTCCAGCCACAACTGGTGCAGGAACTGTAGCACCCTCTTGGAGCCTTGCATGTATGTCACGTCATCTGGGGGAAAGTCCCGTCGTTTTGAATACTTTCCCATCAGAAGAGCTGCCGAAGCAATCTTGAGTTTCTCTTCCATGTTTTCCTCATCGACCAAGCTGTTGATTGAACTGTTCTCCATGCTGAGGTTCGAGTCACTTTGCGGATGGTTTGAAGATCTGTTGAGAGCTTTGCAATTTTTCGGATTTGTTGAAGTTGTTGTTTCGTGATCGTTCGGAAATAGGACAGAATCGGAGCTGTAAACGTGAACTGGATTCTTCATCTCTTTGTATTTCGTGGCTGAGTAGCTCGAATCCTTCGACACAGCGTTGTTGTTTTTGTCATGAACCAGCTCCATATTTCTGCTCCTATAACCACAACCCTCTAAGCGCCTGTCATCAGAGCTCCTTGACTCATCTTTCATCTCGTTCGTTGACCTTCTGTCTCTGACCGGAGCACTAGAGGCGTTGCTCGTTCCACTGCTGGAACTGTGGCGTCTTGATGTTACCAGCTGGGCACTTCTCCTTCTCGATGACCTCTTGTCCTTCATCGGTTTGCAGTTGGAATTGTTAGAATTGTTCTGTTGCGACTGGAACTCCTTGTAGAGCTTGTGTGTTTCAGTACCTGACACCAGCTTGTACTTCAGCTCAGAACTCTCGTGGAAGTTTCTATTGAAGTTTTCCAGCGCTGTGCACTTAGTTCCTTTTTGGAAGGGTCTCAGTTGTCTTGGAGTCTTGGAGTGTTTCTTCAACTTCCTGATTTCGTCTTTTTCATTCTCACGATTGGCGTTTTTAGAGCAGTTGAAGTTTGTGTTGCCGTCATTTCTTCTCTGGCGATTACTCTTTCTTTCGCTAGGTGATCTCACTAATGAATGCATGTATGTAAAAGGGGGTTGGTAAAGGGGAGGTGTGAATGTTGGTGGCGGAGAAAGGAAAGGGGTAGGTGGGGGTGGTGGAATTTTTTTGGCTTCTCTTCGGTACTCGTTGAACGACAGACACTTGATTCGGTCCATGAGATCAACATCGGAAGGTACCTTTAACACTTCACTCCTCGGATTGTTCCTGCAAAGTGACAAATAATTGAAACAAGTTCCGTAAATTATTTGACTCGTAAAACTTGAGCATGCCTACGCAGTAATTGTCCACTGAACTCAGGCGTTTGGCTGTCTTCCAGTGTCAACTCGCCAATGTAGTTGTTGCTTGGAACAGCATCACATTCAGCGTAGTTGTCATAGTTGTAGTTGTTGTAGTTGAAGTTCTCATTGGCTCCATCACAAAGCTGGTCAGACATTCCAGAAAACATGTTCAAGTTTTCATTTTCGTTTTCTTGTGGCCGGGCTGAAGTACTTCTGTGGTTGTTTTTGCAGGTTTGAAGCCGTCTTTGATAGTATTGGTCTATTAATTTTTTCCCTTCTTCATCCTTATTATCGATGTTATTAATATTATTATTATTATTACTACTACTGTTATTATTACTGTTACATTTGATATCATAAACTATGCTGTTGTTTTCATCTTCATCACTCTTATTTCTGCCTACATGGCTTCCACAGACAACTCCATCAACAACTCCACTACCACATGCATTGTAGTGCTTGTGCGCAAGATTACTCGATTGGAGCAAAACTTTTTGTCTTCTAAAACAATCTTTTGCTTCTAATTCTTTTCCATTTTCTCCAAATGCAACTCTGCAACCTTTTGAAAATTTTCTAGAAATATTATTTTTTTCGCAAACTTTAGCCCTAACCTTTCTAACAACGTTTTCATAATCTTTATAAGTGTTAAAAAGTGTATTTCGATCTCTTCGAGTATTTGGCTTATCAATCTCTAGCAATGGCTCAGTATCATCATCATGAAACCCCCTTCCATTGAATTGAATAGAACAGTGCTCCATATAAAGGTTAAACAATTTTTAAAATAACAATTTGAAAAAGATCAAGTAGTTATGATGTAAAATCTGATAAAACTTGCAAGTAGAACTGTCTAAAAGTGTGAATGTTGATACAATGACGTAGAATGAATAGAATAAGTACGCTGCATGTTTTACACAAGTTAAAACCAATTAAAAAAGAGTGTGAAAAATTCTAAAATAGAAAACTTAAATCAAGTTATGATCAGTGGCGAAAGTGATGAGTTGTTTGCGGAAGCCTCGGTTGGTGAGGATGTTAGGCCGACCAGCCGAGAAGTGACTAACGGCCTGGAAGAGCTTGCACTGCTCAGTGTGCAGTTTGTAGGCGAGACAAAGGGTCACACTTCGATTCATTCCAAGTTCGCAATGAACCAACACCTTCCCTCCTTCCTTCAGGGCTGCGTCTAAGAAGGCCTTTGCCTGCTTGAAGAAGACTTTTATGATGGGGAATAATTCTTCGTCAGCAGCAGCCAGTGTGAGGTAGTTTTCCGGTGGGATGGGTGGAGGTCTGCATGAGTGGGTGCTGGAGGCAGCGCAGTCGAGGACGTGTGTGATGGCCAGCTTCCGCAACAAACTCTCGTCCTTTGCGTCTTCCCTGCTGCCTGTTTGTGTGTGAGATTACTGCAACTTTCAGAGTGCCATTGAAGTTATTCCCACACAAAATAATATAAAAATGTAAAAAACCATTATTAATATTTCTACCACAGTAGACGTTGTGCATGAAAAGGAAGGGTCCTCTGTTGATGGCTCCCCCTCTGGAAGCAGTCATCACCTGCTCCAGACGCTCCAGCTGGTTGTCCTCCTCCTTGAGGGAGTCTCCGAGGCTCAAGTACCTTTTGTACATGTCCGTGTAGGATGTCATCTCTGCAACTGATTCGTGCGTGTAGTTCTTCGACTATTTTAAGAAAGATTTGACTAGATGAAAGCCATTGGTTTTATATGGGAGATTACGAATTAGACGCCATGTTTCAGCGTTGAAATAGCAAAGATTTATCCTTAATGTAGGTTTTAAACCCAACGGTAAACTATAGATTTAATAGTATTAAACTCAAACGTGAGCGGCCATAACAACAAAAGGTATGTCGAGTGGGTGTTTTAAAGCTTCCTTCACTCCTCCCTTATCTGGCTCATCAGAGCTTTTACTACGAATTTAAAGATGCAGGCACAAACAAACCTCTCTGAAGCTCTCTACCCTCATTGCAATGCATCAGATGAACGATCATATTTGCTTATAAGCCTTTTAAAAACTGTTTCTTTCTGAGCCTATTTCTCGCCACTGTTTTCTTCTAATAAAGTTCAATAACACATACCCACATTGATGAACGAATTATAACAGTTAGAAACTTTCACAAAGTATTTTCAAAATAATTTTCACACTTAAATAAAACCAGAATTCGGTTTATATAAAATCGTTACAAATCTATTTTTTCGTCAAAGTTCAATGAAAGGTTAAAAAGGGAAGAGGCGACAACATCAGGCTTTTGATTCGATCTTGAGTTTAAGCAGCAGGAACAGGCTTAAGACAATTCCCCCGATCTGGTAATGCAAATGGCGGTGGTTGATTGAGGGAGATGGTTTGGTGGTTGGTGATGTGAAATATTTTTAAACACTAGATTTAGACTTTAAATGTAATTTTTTAACATTTTAAAGCATTTGCACGTTTTTGATGTGACACAACAATGATTTTATAAATAAAAAGTTATAAATTTAAATTAAACACAATAAAAAAGTTTAAGATTTGAATGATTAAATTATCATTAAATCGTACCAAAAATATTCCAATGCCGATTCCCAGGCCGATCAAAACAGCCGAGTTGGAAGAGAGGTAGTTGTAGCCTGCGTCATAACAGCCCTGTGCATTGAAATCGACTCATTAAACTCATTTAGAAAAAAAATATGTTTATTCTAATATATATATATATAAAATTGTCGATAATAAATTATTATTTACAAAAACTAAATCATGTAATATCAAACAAATTTTAAAATATTCTTTCGGTAACAAGCAGTTATCTTCAAAAGAGTTATTTCTAATATGCCAGAAAACAATGAAGAAACCCTCACCTGATAGTAAATAGCCCTATTGATGGCTCCAACTTGTGGCGAGCCTGGAGGACCGAGTCTCCAGCGCTGGCACACCTCCTGGTTGACGTACTCCCAGGCGGCGGTTGTGACACAGCATGAACGGGGCACATAGGGACGATTCGTGTCGTCTTCGATGGGTTTCGTGAAGGAGGTTCGTTGAAGTGGACATTTTGGGAATTTACGTTTTTTTGTATTTGTATTGGATGCTGAGTTAGGTTGATGGTAAGAGCAATATTGGTGGTGGCAGGTTTGGATGAGTGAGAGAGATGAAATTTAGGATGAATAAAGGGGTTTGGGATGATCACCTTCGTAGATGATGCTCCTTCCGGTCAGGGCTCCAAACCTCTTGAACCACGTGCTCTCCCGGTAGATGTACCAGCCCTCCTTACTCACGCCACAGCATTTCAGCTGTGCGTGTGTGTGTGGTTGTTTGCGTGTATGTGTTTGTGTATTTGTAATTGTGTGCGCTATTTTTTATAGTATAATTTCACTAAATAAATTTTTTTACAAATTAATAATGGACCCTTCCACAACCACCGACCCTTTCCTGCGCCATGTCCCAGGCATCCGTCACTTGTCTGTTGTATTCGTTCTAAGGAGGTTTGAAGAGGGTGCTTTAAAATACATTGAAAAAGTTTGTGTTAATTTTACGGCGAATGAGAATAAATAAAATCATTACCATATTTCAGACAATAAATTATAGAATATAAAGAATGTATAGTGAAAGCAAACCAATTTAAATTAGGTCATTTTAATTGAACTCAATTATCGTCATGGCCAACTCGCCATTCAAAAACCTGATAGTCGAAGCCGTAGTAGTCTGTCAGCGTGCTTGACATTGTGTCCTTCACGTGGTCTCCTATCTGGTGGTGGTGATGATGATGATGCTGGTGATGATGATGATGCTGGTGATGATGATGGTAGTGATGGTGATTGTGATGGTGGAGGGATGCTTAAAGCTTGGTTGTGAGAGGAGCTTCGAAGGGGGAGGCGATCCCAAAAACGAATTGAAGCGGTTCGATTTGTTACTCAGCAGTTTTGAATATTTTCAATTGAGAAAATATTCAAAGTGCCTATCAAACAACCCTAGTTCATGGTGGTCAGGCACCTGAGCCTTGAAGGCAATGGCACAGATTCCACCGATGATGAGGATGGCAGCAATGACGATCAATGAGATGAAGAACTGCAATGGTGAGAAGTGTGAAGAGGCTTTGAGTAAACTCATTGAATCGTGTTGTTTTTTAAGATACTAAATAGAAAGTCGCTGCAGAAATAACTCACTTCTATTCATTCGAAATGGTTTTTGGAAAATTAGAAAATTAAATGACACTGAATGACATGGCTGCTTTCCCACACACACACCGTGAGCAGCATAATCTTGTTCTCCCTGATGACTCCACAGCAGCCAAAGAGGGAGGTGAAGAAGATGAGGCAGCCTCCGATCAAGATGAAGTACACTGCCACCGCATAGAGGCTGTTTCCGATGATGGTCGTCATGAAATTCCGGTCGACAGCAAGCCATATTCCAATCGCCAAGAGCAGCAGACCGAGTAGCTTTTGGAAAGTGGTTAGTTAATGAGAGTTTTGGTGAATAAAGAAATTTCCTAAAAGCGCTGTATAAATATGTTTGATAAACTTGTGATTAGGTATTTAATTTCTTTTCTAAAATTTCAATTATTTTTATTCATCTAGTTGAAATGCATGAAAAATGAATGAGTTCTTGAACTAACGAAGATGACAAAAGTGTAGAGAAAGAGAATGTATCTAAGAAGAGACATTTGTCCATCTTTTCTCTTCTTAACTTTCGGTATGTAAGCTACGTCTTCCATCTTTTAGAAATTATTTTATTATTTCAAGGAAACTTTTTCAATCAGCAAAAGCTATTTTTGTAAATGTAATCAAACAATATTTGCATATTTACGCTAACTTTTAACTACAGGTATTCTGATACAGGTGTAAAACACTAAAAGAATATCTTATAATATAAACTTTTAACAAATATATAAATTAATAATAAAATTTAAATAACGAATAAAATTCAGTTTCACGTGTATTTTTCACATAAAAATGATACAAAGTAAACCTTTTTCTGAAAATATTCTATTGCTTTAATTCTTTTATTCTTTCAGGTCCTTTATGACTTCGAAATCGATGGATTGGAATTTCCCTTTAAAACCAGTGTTTTTTTCATTTATTAATCTGTGATAAACCAAAATTTCAGTTATTATGCCACTCTCTTACTTCCAATTTATGAGAGTCATTCTTCTTTGCTTTATATATTTCGAGTCTTTGGTTAGTCAGAAATTATCCTTTCTCGCGATCTAATCTCCAACTATTAAATTCTATTATTTGGGTAAGTTTTATTTTAGTTCTTTACATACAAATCGATATAAATACAGTTTCAAATAATATTCTATTTCTTCGAATAATAGCATTATAAATGGCGAAAATTTCGTAGTTAAAGTTGTGTATTTAGTAAAGCCCTTGGTTAATTTCTGGGGTTTAGTTGATCCCTTTATCAAAATTTTTGAATTACTATTTTTTTTCTGTTTTACTTATGTCTTGAAAAAAAAAGAGAAGCTGGAAATAGTAAATAAAAATGGAATCTTACCATAAATATAAAATTCGTGAATGTAGTTTTTAAGGATGGGCGGAGCTTGAAGATAATTATTACTTTTCAAAAGATTCTTGTATATCTTTTTAAGTCTCATCTGTTTTCTCTGAAAAACCATGGCTCTGAATGGCAAATCTTTTTCAACAAATTCTCAGATAAATTTAAACTTCACTTATATTAGCTTATATCAACAGAAACATATGGGGTAATGTTTAACAGAATTATTTATTGAAAAATAAATTATAAGAATACATTTACAAATTTAATGATATTGATTTTTAATCAATAGCTTTTTAAAATAGTATCAAATATATTAATTATGATTCAATTAATATTAAAAAATAGCCAAATTAACCCAAACAAACCTTCTTACAGGTCTGTTCGATGGAGTTAGTAGAAAGTCAAGACGACCAGCTCTACTTGTGTCCATTATGCAACTATGGAGTGCCAGGCCAGGCGTGGAAGGACCACATGGAGGAACATGAAGCCCTCAAGCTGGTGTGCGAGCCTTGCAAGATGGTCTTTGAGAGTGAACAAGAACAGCTCGAACACACCACCTCCAAACATTCTGTTGCATCCTTCCAGATCAAATACGAATGCTCCTATTGCACTTTCACCTTCTCAGATGTTGAATCTTTGGCCTTCCATGAAAAGTCACAGCATTATGAGACCCTGGTTAGGTGTGTCTTCTGCAACATCGACTTGGAAAGTGATGAAATGCTGGGAAATCATCTGCGAGAACAGCACAACAAGCAGCCCTATATCTGCTCGGTCTGCAACCAGTTTTTCTCAACCAACCAACTCCTCATGAACCACATCAAAGACAGTCATCCCTTCTCCATCGACGAGGCATTACGCTGTGATGTGTGTGGCGAGGAGTTTGCAAAGCAGGGAGACCTCCTGGAGCACCGTGAAGTGCACTTCGACGACCAGATGTTCACGTGCAACATCTGCTACAGCTCCTTCAAGGTCAAAGAGGCGCTCTTCCAACACATGGGACAGACCCACTCACTCAATGACAACCTGGCTTGCACCGTCTGCAACATCACATTCCAGACGTCAGAACTCTTGCGGGAGCATCTGGTGCACAACAAATGCTCAGAACTCTTCATCAAGGAAGAGAAGGAGGAGGACTTCGGTGTGCACACATGCCTCACTTGCCACCTCACCTTCGACTCCTCCGATGCCCTCAAGTCACACCAGCTCGAGCATGACAATGCAGACCTTTTCATGTGCAACATTTGCGGCTCCACCCTGAAGACCTTTTACAGCTTCCAACTGCACATGTCCACCTCGCACGGCACGCATGCAGACGCGCCCAAAGACTCTCTCTCGTTCACCTGCTCGATGTGTGGCAAGAGTTTCTCCACCAAGTCAAAGTTGTGCACGCACGAGAAGACACACAGCAACGAGAAGCCCTTCAACTGCGAGATCTGCGGCAACAACTACAGCAGCAAGACGAACCTGGTACAGCACCAGAAGGTCAGACATTCTGGCATCCGTCCCCATGTCTGCTCCATTTGTGGCAAGTCCTTCGCCCTCGGCGTCTACTTCAGGGACCACATGCAGGGCCACCTGGGCGCCAAGACGCACGAGTGTGAGATCTGCCACAAACGCTTCCGCAAGAAGTCCTACATGAAGGTGCACGAGCGCATCCACACCGGAGCCCAGCCCTACCAGTGTGGCGTGTGCAACAGACCGTTCGCACAAAAGGCCAACCTCCTGAAGCACGCGCAACTGCACACCGACAAGCGCTCGCACCCGTGTCCTATCTGCAAGAAGGGCTTCACCGACAGTCAGGCGCTCAAACGCCACAGCAACTCGCACACTGGAGCCAGACCTTACGTGTGCTCCACGTGTGGTCAGAGCTACGGCACCAAGGGTTCTCTGAATGTGCACATGAAGTTCCACGAGGAGGTCAAGCCGCACATCTGCAGCATCTGCCAGAAGGGCTTCTTCCTCAAGTCTCACCTCAAGAGACACATGCTCACCCACGTGAGAGACAAGGGCGCCAACAAGCTGACCTCGAGCAAGCTGCAGAAGGTCAAGTACGTCTCAGGGCAGTCCTCCGCCACGAAGGTGAAGAACGATGAGTTGGCCGAGATCATCGACTCAGTCTCTGAAGACAAGTTGGTGATCGATGAGACGGATATGTCAGTGGAAAACGTTGAGTTCACGTGCATTGAAGAGGTTGTCTTGGTCTGAGCATTTCCCCCCTTGAAATTCTCTTTTCCGTTTATTTTTGTTTTTTGTATATTTTGCTTTTATTTGTGTATTATATACTTTAATTTATGGTTTGATTGCTTCGATAATTCAAGTTACCTATTCTTTCAAACCTCCCTTCCAATATCCTTTTCCATGGAAAGAAGAATATGAAACTTTAGAAATGCTTATTTGAACCTATCCTTTGCATGAAACTAAGGAAATAAACCATGTAAAATACTATTTTTTTAATATGTTAACACATTACATATGCATAAAGTACATTTTGATTAAAAAGATCGATCGTTAATGGTTTGAGGACATAAATGGCTTGTGATGATAAGCAGATGAGCCAATGAATCAATCTGTGAATAAGGATTTGTTGTCAATGTGGGTACTAAATTAATTAATTACGAATAATGGGGCGCTAAATGAAAAAATCAAAACCGCGCCTGTGATGATGAGCAGCTGCGAGCGAACTTGAGATCGCCTATATAAGCAAGCATCTGGAGCGAGCAGACGATAAACAATCAATCTTGGCAATCATCGAGCATTGGAGCATGAGCACCAGAGATGTTGAGCTGTTCAGAGATGGGCCTACCACCCCGTGGGGCTTTCGACTGGTCGGAGGCAAGGATCTCAAACAGGCCTTGCACATACAGAAGGTGGGTTTCCTTTGTTTGAAGTTGAATCCTTTATTACATTTTTTTGACTTAGTTTTCTTTGTTTGAACATTTCCTAAGTGAACTCGCACCTTCCCTGCATTAAAGATGAAAGATTTTGTCGGTGGTTGAAAGCTTCTCTTAGAATAGGAATGCTTTCGCTTTGTTTTGTGGCATTGCATAACCAGCAAAATATTCGTATTTCTTGTTCCTATGAAAGTTTGTATAAATCATTAGAAGTTTTAAGGCATCAGACAAGCAGTAAATCTAATCGTTCTGCAATGTCATCCAATTTGTCGATGACATTGATGAAATATTATTTTTTTCAATATCTGTAAAAGAATGTGAAAAGGCTAAAAAAATTATCTGGAATTAGTATTTCATAATTTCAGAAGTGTTTTGTAAATATGTGTTAACTCCCATTCTTATTATTTTGACTCTATAAATAATTTCTTAAAAAATAGTTTCTTACCAAAAAGGTTTGATATCCAAATAAAACAAACATTGCTGATAAAGAAAGTGACTTTTCGTGTGTTTTTTAAAGCTGCCTTTGAAATAGTTCACGTTAATAGTGTGCTGGAGATTGCCTCTCCACCCTTCAATACAGCAACTGTTATTTAGAAAACAAAAAGTATCTTTTGTATTTTTGTTTTAAAATTCGTAAGCGTTTGGTGGATATTTTTAATTCTATAAAAAAGCCAATCTATAAAAATGAGAATAAATCAAAAACATTCGCTCTTTTTATTTTTAGTTCTATTTTCAAAGATTCAGGTAGCTTTTGTTGCTATCGTGCTCAAGATGACCTTTTAGAGCCATCATCGAGTCAGACCACTCATTGGAGGAATGATATTTCTTCAACCCAACCCTCAACACTTCATATATACACCATGCTTTTCATAAACCTTCTCTACCAAGCCTCCATCAACCCTCAATAAAATAGCAACAACCACGGGTGCTATATAAAAACGTAAATTATCAATATAATAATAATAATAATAACGAGCATTATTATAGTGGCGTATAACCCTACGGGCTTCCAGGCCACTTAGGCTGCCTATTTTCATTTGCGTCTTTGGGTTACTAGGGCATTGGTTGAACTTGAACCTAGGACCTTTCATTAGTGGTCAAGCCGAGAATCGTTGCCGACTTGGCTACCCGTTCACCATAATTATATTATCATTATAAATTCCCAATGATACAACAACAGCCACCACCACGAAGGTTTCGTTGTGTTCGCCATCTCATGGGGAGTTGGAGGCAGGCGACGTGCTCTTGAAGGTCCAAGGCTACGACGCCACCGAGCTGAGCCACGCCAGTGCCCAGGACATCATCCGCAGGGCTGGTGGCTCTCTCAAGATGACCATCAAAAGGTTCATCCGTCTTGTGGAAAGAGTTCAAAAAAAGCTTCATTTGTTTTTATTACGTTTTTGGGACTTATAAATAATATTTATGTAAATTCTAAACGGGTTGCTTTGAAATAAATGGCGATTCTATGTGTTCGTTATTTTGTAAATCGCATAAACATATTCCTGGCTCTGGTTGTTTATAAATACTATCCGCTATCAAGATCGTGCTTCTATCCAGTAGTATGCCTACGTTCCGAAATAATCTCTCTGTCTTTATCACTAAACCATATGTTTTGGCGGGATTCAAAAGCCGATTAATATCAATAAAAGTGTATTATTCAAGTGCTAGTTTCTCATTTTTATAGACATTTTAACAAATTTTTTTAACAATTTATAAATTAAATTAACAAGTGAATTATTTTCAGATGTGGACTGAGTCAGAGCAGCAGTCAGCCACAGCAGTTTCGACCTCAATCCTGGGTGAAATAATTCGTTTAATTTCAAATAAATAAAAACTTAATTTTCGCGGTGTAGCGCTTAGTAACGATGTTTGGTTTCATATAATTTTTTGATGTTGATGAGCGAACGAAAAAAGATGGCAAAACAAGTAATACGTGTTCGAGTGTTGATGGAATCTGTTCCAATAAACGTTTACTGGAAAGAAATACGATGGGCGGTGAAGCCAGACTATAAATCAAATAAAAATTGTTACAATAAATCAATGCTTTTTTCCAACAAAACCACGATGTTTTGAATCAAACACTGAGCAACGCTCCAAGCTGAATTCACCTGCACCAAAATAGAATACATCCCGATCAACTTACCACCCTTGTTCACTTTCCTTCTTCCACTTTTTCACAACTTTCATTCTCCAGCACCAAGGTCAAGGCTCCTACATGATGCACAGGCTCCAGAACACTTTGAACGGAGCCGTCAGCAACAAACACCCTCTTGCCGGTTTGCAAAATCAAAACTCAGATTCAAATTGAATAAATTCAAAATCGATAAAAATAAAACCTATAAGTAACTACCATCAACGCAGTGAACAGAGCAAGGCTGACGTTGGCTGACTGGCTGCTTCACAACGACCTTCCAGCAGCGAGCAGCCCCGCCAAAGAACCTGTCGAGTTCGGTTGGACGGCCCGAAAGCAACCAGCGCAATCTCGGAATGAGATGGGAACTTGCTTTATTCCAGCGCACTTTTCCTCCAAAGCTTCGGTCGACTTATCGCCCCTCCCTCACATCAACCAGCACCACAACCCCTTTCTCGCTCACTCCCCCCACACCTCAGAGCCTCCTCACCACCAACAGTACCGGAACAACGCAGTCAGCTCCCCAGCACCCAGCTATGCCTCTGTCGAGCCCTCCCACCAAACCAACGGATCTCACCTTCCGTCTAACAAGCAATACAACTCTCCCTTTGCACTGTACGCTTCCTTCAAACCTCTGCCTCGTCACCTCTCCAAAAGCCCCTCTTGCCAAAGCACAGAAAAGTAATCAATGAAACGATTTAATCGGCCTTTTAGTTTTGTTATATATTTTAACGAAATGATGTAAAAGACTTTTAAAATATTCACTTAATCTCTTGCTCACTCAGGAACGAAGACCTGCAGGAGGAGGTGCTGTACACGCACAAGGTGCACCAAGACTGATGCCGCCATCTTTCCACTTGAATTATCTTCCTCGCGTGATCTCATGATATGCTAGAGTTTGCATTTCAAAGTCATATTAATTCTGCCCATCGAATGTCTGGCTTTCATTTCATCTCGCTACTTCTCTACTCGTCCATTGCATGAGAATACTTCTGTATTAGAAACGTTGAAATACTAAAGATTTACATTAAAAGTAGATTTAGATTTAGAAGTACTCATTACAAGACATTGCTAGAATTGCCTGAAAAGCTATGCATGGGTAGATAAATGACTGATCTTTTGAATTTACAAATCATTTAACTGTGATCTTTGATCATTTTGGATCTTTCTTTTTGGAGTTTTGAAATTTCAATTAAAGTTTTTTTTTGAAAAATATCAGTTTAAGTTTTTTAAACAGGGTTTATTGTTTAAATCGTTTCTTCTCTATGAATTCATGCTCTTTAGTTCAACATTAATAAACAAAAAAAGTTTTAAATATGGTCAATAAATATATTTGAATGCAAGTAATCCGTAACCCTCATAAAACCATGTAAATTGCTTGCACAACTCATGAGACGAGGCATTCATCCAAGCAGACATCTACAAAGTGACACACACACACACACACACACACACACACACACACACACACACACACACACACACACACACACACACACACACACACACACACACACACACACACACACACACACACACACACACACACACACACACACACACACACACACACACACACACACACACACACACACACACACACACACACACACACACACACACACACACACACACACACACACACACACACACACACACACACACACACACATACACACACACACACACACAAGCAAACACACACACACACACATAAACACACACACATAATTGCTGCAATGCCTACAACGGGCTCAGATGCACGGAAAGCGACCCCGCTGACGATGCAAAGAAGCCAGATGGAGTCCTAAATGCTTAAACTGCTCCAGAAAATAATGATCCACGTCATTTGTCACCCGCCAACCAATCGCCTCTCAGCAAAGGAGGTGACTGAGTGCACCGACCAATGGCAGGAGAGTTTGTAAGATGACGCCGTTGACGTCATCAAAGTTAATCGAAGAGGACAATACTCACAAGCGTCGTCGCTACTCTATAAAAGTGCACTCTTGCATGATGCGCTGTTGACTCTTCTGTTTTGTGTGCCGTTGAGCTTTACAGTTTTGGAGTGTTAAAGTTTTATTTGAGGTTTATCTCAATTATTGATTGAGTATTTATCAGTTTTTGAGAATATTTGGAGGCTGAAATGGATAACGAGGGTGATGTTGTCGATGAAAGGAAGATGGATGTAGGAGACGACAGAGAGCCGAAAAAGAAATTTTCTAATTTTTTTATTACTGAAATTCTGAACGAAACAGAAAGTCAAGAAAAGTTGACAAAAAACAGTTCTGAAAGCTCAAAAATTGAACAAAAGAACGGAGACAATAGCTTCAAAAACGAAACGAAAAGCAGCGAGAAAAGCAGCGACGGGGGTGTTAGCAACGGGCATGAGGTGTTCAGGGGAGTGGTCCAGACTCCGAAGAGTGCCTTTGATGCGCTGCAGATGAACAGATGGCTGTTGTGGTATCGCCACCAGCTGAAGCTGCAGCTCACACATCGCCTCACGCCGCACTACCGGCCTAATGGTCAGCTTTTAATTGATTGTTGACAGTTGATTCTTTCACTTGTTTGAGGCTCGTGTCGCCCATTCATTCAGGCCTTTGAGGCTGCATTAGGCCCCTTTTGAGTGCTCCATTGTTTGTTATAATTATTTCATTCATTACGAGATTTTGTGTGAGTTGTTTTTACATTTCAAGCCAAGCAACAATGCATTCAGCCAAAAGCAAGTTTTCATAAAAACTGGCGCAAAAACGAAACTAATTTCCAACTTTAAAAAAAATTGAAATTAATTTTCTTGTCATTTTCTTGCAGACGACTCATCCACTTTCTACCTCTCCCAACTTTCCTCCCTTCCGAACCACGTCCTCCATCCATCTCTCACACAAACATCCCCCATCCAAGCATCCATCCACAACTACCTTTCTCGGCTTATGTGCCAAACACAAAACCTCTCAGGAAAAGGTGAGAGCTTTTGAGGCTTTTGGGCACTTACAAGCAGCTTTAAATCATGACTGCGAGCGCTGGGAGTCGTTGCAGGTTTGGTTAAGTATCATCTTGTCCACCCTCCCTGCAGAAGCCCTTGTGAAGGATGGCATGCCGATCCAAGCCACCAAGATGGAGATGAAGCAAGAGGGTGGAAACAAAGGCGGTGCAGTGAATGGAAGCAAGCACGAGAAGGAAACGCCCGACTGCAGCTCGTACCAAATAAACCTCGAAGATGACTTCATCTCCAAAGACGACGACAACGACAACGACGACGACGATTTGATGAACTCGTCTCGGAAAAAGAAAACTAGGACTGTCTTCTCGAGGAACCAAGTGTTTCAGCTGGAGTCGACTTTCGACGCGAAGAGGTATCTGTCCAGCTCTGAAAGATCCAACCTAGCCCTCTCCCTCCGTCTCACCGAAACTCAAGTTAAGATTTGGTTCCAGAACCGCAGGAACAAATGGAAGCGACAGTTGGCTGCTGATATGGAAGCCGCCACCATGGCTGCAAACCTCACAGCCACACTGCCCTCCCACCACTCCAACTATGCAGAGGCTGCTGTAGAAGAAAAGCGCTTTTACCGCTTC